>PVKP010004989.1:0-92610 GCA_004027715.1 Plecturocebus donacophilus | reverse complement strand
AGAGATTATTACAAACAACTCAATGCACGTAAAATAGTAAACCTGGAAGAAATGGATAAATTCCTGGGCACTTGAATCCTCCCAAGCCTAAAACAGGAAGAATTTGAAACCCGAATAGACCAATAACAAGGTGTGAAGTTGAGGCAGCAATTAAAAGCCTACCACCCAAAAAAAGCCCAGGTCCAGATGGGTTCACAGCTGAATTCTACCAGATGTACAAGGAGGAGCTGGTACCATTCCTTCTGAAACTATTGCAAACAATCCAAAAAGAAGAAATCCTTCCCAAATCATTTTATCAGACCAATATCATCCTGATACCAAAACCTGGCAGAGACTCAGCAAGAAAAGAAAACTTCAGGCCAATATCCATGATGAACATAGACGCAAAAATCTTCAATAAAATACTGGCAAACTGATTGCAACAGCACATCAAAAAGCTTATCCACCACGATCAAGTAGGCTTCATCCCGGGGATGCAAGGCTGGTTCAACATATGCAAGTCTATAAATGTAATTCACCACATAAACAGAACCAAAGACAAAAACCACATGATTATCTCAATTGATGCAGAGAAGGCCTTTGACAAAATTCAACAGCCATTTATGCTAAAAACCCTCAATAAGCTAGGTATTGATGGAACGTATCTCAAAATAATAAAAGCTATTTATGGTAAACCAACAGCCAATATCATACTGAATGGGCAAAAACTGGAAGCATTGCCTCTGAAATCTGACACTAGACTATTTTTTTTAAGCCTCACTCCTGTTTTGTGTACATCTTTTTTGTTTTGCTGTCCATAATTCTTCTGATACCATGTGGTTGTACTGGTGTCTCCCTGAGCCTACCGTGGCACAGGAGGCTGCCTGATTGATGAATCATTCTTTGCTCAGTTAAACTCTGTTAAATTTAATTTATCTAAGATTCTTCTTAAAACACCGGTATTATTATTGAACTTTCTCTGTGCTACATTCATGTTCATTTCATGCTGGTTACTCTTCCATGAACCACTTAATGCTGACTTTTCGGTCAAGAAACTTTTTTCATAAAGCAGTTTCTGCCTTCAAGGAATTCATAGGGTACTAATGAACATATACATAATAGATATATATATTACTGACACATGATATACTAATGAATAGACAGATTCTGTATGTATACTTTGTATATAACTGAGATGTGACAAGATACTGTGAAATTCAGAAAACTGAGCTGTCAACTCCACTAGGGGGAGCAGGGCAGAGACTCCAGGGCATTCTTGGAGAGTGGATGGCCTTCCTGGATTTGAGTCTGCATAGACACGATAAGTGCATGGTGCATATTGAAAAGGTGGAAAGATATGCCAATCAAGAAACAACTAGGCTCAATTTGTATTTTGAAGCTCTAATAATTTCTACTTCTACTTACATTGTTATAGAAAGATTTGCATTCTGGCAATTTCAAGTTTTCTTTGATGACATAACGACACTTGGGTAGTAGATTTTATATAAGAAAGTCCCTAAAAGATATTTTGGCTTTCTCATATTTTTCTAAAGTGCCCTGAATCAAGACTAACATAGGGTAAACCATGAGATATAAGTCAAATCTAAGAAGAATCAAGTCTCAAATTATAATATTGAAGTCAATAAATATACTGTCTTCCACATCAGTGGGTAGGAAAACTGAGAATTTCCTAATAAAATTAAAATCACATATCTAGATCTATAATCACGTAGTCTTGGAAACACTTTTATTAGGACATTTCTCTGTTGAAGAAAAGGTATCAGATGTCAACAGAGTGTCTGCATGACCTACTTTCCTATCTGCTGTGTTGGTGGATTGTACCACTAAACAAAAAAAAAAGGCTGCAGCATAACACAATCGCCTTGATTTTTTCAGTCATTAGATGACAACAGGTCAACTTCGCCATTTACCAAAACATAAGTGTCACAAATGTAACAGTAAGAAATAAAATTTAAAAAAGAAAATTCACGTAATGTTTGGAGCTATCCTATCCCATAGGGTGGCAAGACACTTAAAACTAACCACATTCAGTGGTAGGATGGATTTAAAGAAGAGTCAACATCTAAGTCAACATGGATTTATTTTCTTCAGACTTCCCTCTGAAAATATGCTAAGAGGGAAAAAAACAAGAAGATGCTAAAAGGAATGATTTACACATTTTATGTTAGCAATTATGTATTTGGCATTAAATTAACTCTGTCAGAAAATATATACCTTTAGGTTTGGTATAATGCTTTTCATATTGATGACTTGTAAAAGTACACCAATAAAAAATCAATGTGTTAAAAAATACTTAGGTGACAGGGAAATAGAGAGGCCATTGTCATTTTACAATTGCCTCTACAGATTCTAAATCAATTGTTGAAATGCATCTGTGGTTATAGAAAGAAATTTTTCTATCAATGTTTGAATAAGACCTTCTCGCCATACCCACTCCAATTTTTTTTTTTAGTGAAGAACTAATGTTGACAGAGAAAAGGTATTAGATTCAGATCCATTAAAACAATTTGTAATTATTTCTAAAATAGTTTTAACTCTAAAGTGAAAAATTATTTAAAAAATTTATGGTCATTGGAGAAATCAGTGTTAAAGACATGAAAACGTCTTGGCTAAAAATTGCAGAAATACTCTCTGGCCTTGATTGAACAAAATATAAGATTCTGTGATGCTTTTTACTATTGTGCCTTAGAATGGAGCTTGATTTTAAAATATTCTGTGTTCAGAGGATTCTGCCTGCTGATGTGAACTATAAGCTAACTGGATTCTGTCTCTAGAGTACTGCTTTCCTGAATGACCCATGTCTACCCAGTAGGGACTTATTTCATAAAGGGCAGAAATATTCTAATAGGTTACAAAATTATTTTATGCTATTTTCTTTTTGTTGTTGTTGTTTTGAGACGGAGTCTACTCTGTCGCCCGGGGTGGAGTGCAGTGGTGAGATCTCGGCTCATTGCAACCTCCACCTCGTGGGTTCCAGTGATCTGAAGTTTACTTTTCTGGTAACTTAATAGTAAGAATATGATAGGGAGATGTACAGTTTTTTATCCACCTGAACTGTCCCTGATATCTCCCCAAAAGATCATGCATAACCACATTGGCTCTGGTCAGTCAGCAATCAACCTGTCTCAGATCAGGCCAACCATATTAATCTGCTCAGGCATCCATAGCAAAGCACCACACCCTGGGTGGCTTCTACAATAAAAATGTGTTTGCTTACAGTTCTGGAAGCTGGAAATCTGAGGTCAATGGGACAGCGGGGTGGATTCCTTCTGAGGCTTCTGTCCTTGGCTTGCACCAGCATCTTCTCTCTGTGTCTTCTTGTGGTCTTTCTTCTGTCCATGTCTGTGTGCACATTTTCTCTTCTCGTAAGGGCACCAGTCATACTGGATTAGGGCCCACCCTAATGTGTTTTAACTTAATTACTTTTCAAAGACATTATCTTTAAATGCAGTCATGTTCTCAAGTACCGGGGGACTAGGAGTTCAATTTATGAGGAAGACTTCATCCATCCATGACACCACCCTTAGTTGAGTGTATAGAAAACAATTTATAATTGAAAGGTGTGAGAACTGCTATCTCTGTTTCTCCCCTCACGCTCCCTTTCCTGTGTTTTTCCTGGGGGTATGTCGAAGGGCTAGTTAATTGATAGGGTCTCTGTCTATCTCCCAGCATAGAATGCAGTGGCACCATCATAGCTCACTACAGCCTTGACCTCTTGGAATTTTTTTTTTTTTTTTTTAGATGGAGTTTCTTCTTGTTGCCCAAGCTGGAGTGTGATTGTGCAATTTCTGCTTACTGCAACCTCTGCACCCTGGTTTCAAGAGTTTCTCCTGCCTCAGCTTCCCAAGTAGCTGGAATTACAGGTGTGTGCCACCACACCCAGCTATTTTTTTGTATTTTTAGTAGAAATGGGGTTTCACCAAGTTAGCCAGGCTAATCTTGAACTCCTGACCTCCTGTGATCTGCCCACCTCGGCCTCCCAAAGTGCTGGGATTACGGGTGTGAGCCACTGCTCCCGGCTGACCTCCTAGATTTAAGCTATCCTCCTGCTTCAGCCTCCTGAGTAGCTGGGACTACAGTTGCACACCAAGATTGTATTTTTCCCTAAATAACAACTCAGTGGTGACAACTCTTCCGTCATGCACGCCACCTTCCTTGAAGAGTGGGGGCTTCTTGCCACATACCTGGCTTCCCAATGATGTCTGTCTTCCCATTTTGGCACCTTAAATGGTCCCCAGTATTCATTTGGCATCAGAGTTCCTGCAGAGACTGTGCTCTTTGTCTTTCATGTACCCCTTGCCTCCAGGAGACATCTTGCAGGCCTTTCATTGATCCATCCCTTTGTGCCAATAATTAGCTGCTTATGAGGTCAAGAAGTGTCCAATGAACACAGCCTCCAGCCTGGAAATCCATCATGCCAAATAGCTTTGTATTTTCCCAGAATCGTGAACCCTTGAACAAAACTAATTTTATTCTTGATTGTTACTATGCTGATATTTGCAGCTAGGTCATACTAGCCTTTAGGACTATGATAAATTTGTGAAAAATGCTATTTATCTCTGCTGTTAACATATTATATAAACCTGGGAACCCTGCTATTTTGCATTATTTTTAACAACATTTTAAAGATATAATTGATACAGATTAATGTGTTCACATGATATATTTTGACATTTCTGTACCAGTGAAGCAATTATCACAATCAATAGAATGAACATCCGTCAGCTGCAGAATTTTCCTCATGCTTATGTTTCCTCACTCCTGCTTGACCCACAGCTGATCTGTTCCTACACCTGTCACCACCGCTGATCTGTTCCTACAGTTGAGTTTGTATTTTCTAGAAAATGTATGAATGACATCATAGAGTGTGTGTTCTTTCTCTGTGGCTTTTTTTGTTTTACTCAGTATAATCTGAGATTCATCCCCAGTGTTACATAGATCAGTGGCATATTCTTTTAAATTATTAACTAGTACCTTATTGTATGGGTTATCAAATATATTTTTATCTATTCATCTGTTGATAGGCACCTGGTCATCTCCAGTTTTTAGCCATTTCAAATCAAATTGCTTTAAACACACCACTGCGCTCCAACCTGGGTGACAAAGTAAGACTCAGTCTTTAAAAACAAGCAAAGAAATAAACAAAAAACTTGCCATAAACATTAATGTACAAGTCTTTATACACATATGTGTTTTCATTTCTCTTGGGTTAATGGGATGTGATAAATGGAGTAGCATGGAAGAATCATGTTATAGATACACATAACTTTCTAAGAAAACATCAAAGTGTCTTCCAAAGTGATTGTATCATATAATAGTTTTCTATTACCAGCAACAAATTACAGGATTTGTGTAGGTTGAGTATCACTTGTCCAAAATGTTTGAAACCAGAAGTATTTTGGATTTCAGATTTTTTTTAGACTTTGGAATATTTGCATATACATAATGAGATATCTTGGGGATGGCACCCAAGTCTAAACATAACATTTATTTGTGTTTTATGGACATCTTATTCACATGCCCTGAAGGTAATTTCATAAAATATTTTTAATTTCATACACAAAATAGCTGTGTATATTGACCATCAGATAGCAAAGGTGTCAGTTGTTCAGTTGTGGAATTTTCCACTTGTGTCATGTTGGCAATTAACAAGTTTTAAATTTTGAAGCATTTTGGATGTTGGATTTTCAGATGAGGGACTCTCAACCTGTACCAAAAAATTAGTAGCCAGAGCAAAATCAAATTTATTATGTTATAGTTCTGTAAGCCATAAATCTAATACAAGTGCCATGAAAGTAAGGATCTAGCTGTCGGCCAGGCTGCTGTCTTTTCTGGAAGCTCTAGGGAAGAGTCCGTTTTGTTAACTTTTCTAGCTTCCATAGTCTGTTTATGTTCCTTAGCTCCTGGCAGTCTTCTTTCATCTGTCTGATTGCTGTTATGTGCTAAAGCCAGTTACTGGATGTAAATGTAGAAAAGTTAGTTTCCCTTAGGAATCTCAACACTTCACCAACATAAGGATATTGATTTTAACCCAGCCCGGCCTTTCACCCATTTTTGTTTAAGATTACATGAGAAAACAGCAAGATATTTAATATTATGCAAATACAAGGTAATGTTTTCTATTTCAAATTTCTTATTTCACAGATGAGGAATTTGAGGCTCTCATGAGTTAAGTGATGCATGGAAGGCTATAAAATTTGTCCGATGGCAGTGCCTGAATGGAGCACCACCTTCTGTTTCCTCAGCCACCAAAACAGGTACAATTTTATATGTGTATATATATACACACACACACTTTAAGTCTGTGATACATGTGCAGAATGTGCAAGCTTGTTACATAGGTATACATGTGCCATGGTGGTTTTTTTGCACCCATCAACCAGTCGTCTACATTAGGTATTTCTCCTAACGCCATCCCTCTCTTGCCCCCGACCCCCTGACAGGCCCTGGTGTGTGATGCTCCCCTTCCTGTGTCCATACAGTCTCACAGTTCAACTCTCATTTATGGGCGAGAACATGCAGTGTTTGATTTTCTGACCCTGTGTTAGTTTGCTGAGAATGATGCTTTCTAGCTTCATGCATTTCCCTGAAAAGGACATGAACTCATTCTTTATTGTGGCTGCGTAGTATCTATGGTGTATATGTGCCGTGTTTTCTTTATCCAGTTTATCGCTGATAGGCATTTGGGTTAGTTCCAAGTCTTTGCTATTGTGAATAGTGCTGCAATAAACACACGTGTGCATGTGTCTTTATAGTAGAACGATTTATGATCCTCTGGGTATGTACCCAGTAATGAGATAGCTGCATGAAATGGTATTTCTGATTCTAGATCCTTGAGGAATCACCACACTGTCTTCCATGATGGTTGAACTAATTTACACTCCCACCAACAGTGTAAAAGTGTTCCTATTTCTCCACATCCTCTCCAGCATCTGTTGTTTCCTGACTTTTTAATGATCACCAATCTAACTGGTGTAAGACGGTATCTCATTGTGGTTTTAATTTGCATTTCTCTAATGACCAGTGATGATTAGCTTTTTTCATATGTTGTTTGGCTGCATAAATGTCTTCCTTTGAAAAGTGTCTGTTTGTATCCTTTACCTACTTTTTGATGGGGTTTTTTTTTTTTTTATCTGGTAAATTTAAGTTCCTTGTAGATTCTGGATATTAGCTCTTTGTCAAATGGATACATTGGAACAATTTTCTCCCATTTTGTAGGTTGCCTGTTCACTCTGATGATAGTTTCTTTTACTGTGCAGAAGGTCTTTAGTTTAATTAGATTCCATTTGTCAGTTTCAACTTTTGTTGCCATTGCTTTGGGTGTTTTAGTCATGAAGTCTTTGCCCATCCCTATGTCCTGAATGGTATTGCCCAGGTTTTCTTACAGGGTTTTTATGGTTTTAGGTCTTATATTTAAGTATTTAATCCATTTTGAGTTAATTTTTGTATAACGTGTAAGGAAGGGGTACGGTTTCATGTTTCTGCATATGGCTAGCCAGGCTTCCCAACATCACTTATTAAATAGCAAATCCTTTGCCCATTGCTTGTTTTTGCCAGGTCTGTCAAAGACCAGATGGTTGTAAATGTGTGGTGTTATTTCTGAGGCCTCTGTTCTGTTCTGTTGGTCTATATATCTGTTTTGGTGCTGGTACTATGCTGTTTTGGCTACTGTGTAGTTTAAAGTCAGGTAGCATGATGAACAGGCACTATTTTCTAACTGTCAAGAGTCTTGAAATAATTGCTCTAGATTGGGTATCTGGTATTAGTTATATAGCCTCAGTTTCTAACACACCTGGGAAATTTGAAGGGAGGCTCTGGGAGAGTTCAAGTATGTACTAAGGAATAACTCAGGTCTGGGCCCAAGTGACTTGTGAGTGATTTAGGTCATCCTAATGCTTGAATGATGAACATCACTATTTATACAGTGGTGTTTTTTGTTTTATGTGTTTTGTTTTTTTGCCTAATAGGCAAGCCGCAATTATTCTGTCTCCTTAAAACAAAATATAAAATCATTTTTAGGAAAAATATCAAATACATATTTGTTGTTGTTGTTGTTCACTTATTGCTTTTGTAATTGACATAAAGTACTCCCCTGTGACTTGATTCAGCAAGAAAACTAATTTACATTTTTCTTTTCTGGAAATCTTTCTGAAGCACCAATGCTTGGTCTGTATATAAAGATTAAGTGTTGCTGCTTTGGTTTTTAATGTATACTAGAGGTCTGTGAAACAGCGTTGGATTCCTTCAGACCCTTTTTCAGGAGCTCCCTGAGGAAAAATTGTTCATCTGGGTTGGCACAGTGCTACTCCCAAACTGCAGGATATCCCAGGAATCTATATTTAGACTTTAAGAAATTTCCTGCATGAGAATCTAAGGCCAAATTGCTTTTCTCAATTTGCTCTGTCAGTATCAGCAGTGCCAAAGTTACAATTAGGAATATGACTTCAGTAAAACTTCATTAATCCAAAGACCACTAATTTGGTGTTTTTCATCATGTGGGTTGAGGCCGAAGTTACCCTTTTCATTATTGAAGACAATTGGGTTTGCTATTTTAATGATCTTAAAGAAGGTAAAAATTTAACTCAGTTTAGAAAAAAGTGCAGAGAATCACTTGAAAGGATTTAGGAAAAATCTGGGGAACAGTGAAAGAAGCCAGTGGCTGTCATTTCCTGTTGTCCAGAACCTAACGAGCCCCCTCTTTCTCACTCACTGGCCCATTAGTCCTCCTCGGAGACTCAGAGCCCACATTAAGATACATGATTTACTCTACCATTGAGATGTAAAAAGTTGCCTCTCCCTTGGAAATTGCCATTTTGAAGGTCAACCAAAACCATAATTTTTGAAACGAGGCTCAGGGAATGTAGTTTCTACTTTTTCCTAGAGAGATAAACATTTTGTTAGACATTAACCTTTATCACCTTTTCTCCTTTCACCAAGTCAACAAATGCACCCACAGTGTATCAGAAGGGTGTTAAGTGTTGCCAGTGAAGAAAGTAAAGGCACAAAGACAGAGTCCTGAACTCACAGCCTGGATTGTATAGTTCTTTCTGTGCCCTTGACTTTTGTGGCCCGGTAAAGGGAAGGGTAGTGGTAGCATGTACGTGGCACTGTAGCATTTCAGTACTCTGCCTGGATACCTGGGATGGTCATGAATTTTAAAAGGCCAAAAACATACACACACATACACACACACACACACACACACACATGTCAACCTTAAGGAGATTCAGAATACGTGACTAAATGTACAGTTTATTCATGCAAAAGCTTGAAGACACCTGCCCAGGAAGCACAGACTCCAAAGACTGAGCATCACTGTTCTGAAGTGTAGAAGTGTGGGGTTGTCTGTATAGACAGGGTTTAGGGAATCTTAGTAGAATTTCAACATCTTTCTATATAGATTTACTGCATAGTTATAATGATCTGATTGGTCAAGGTGAGAGGTAGGATTTTTCTTTTGGGAGAGGTATGTTTAACATTCCACACTGAAGATGTAACAGTCATAGAGTCTTTTCTGTCACCTGGTCTGAGTTAGGTACAGGACAGTAAGGGCAGCAGTTAATCTAGAACAAAGGTAAGTAATTAGAAGGGGAGGGATGTCTGGCTTTTGATCTCTCCTAGTCACTTACAAAACAAGAACACTAAGCACAAGTAAATCTATAAGAAGCAGAAGTGACAACTACATGCTATGTCTCAGATCATGGTCACATGTCTCTGAAGACTGAAAGTGTTTTAGGGGTTCCAACAGCTTTTAAATTTTATTTTCTCACATATGAACACACAATTTCAGTGATAAGTAATAGTGAGATGATGATAAGGAAGTGTGACAAGTACACAGTCACTTTAGAAGCTCACAAGAGAGGCACATGAGCAGGTTATCATTGAGGTGAGAGTTGAAGGGCACTATAAGGAGTAGCCCTTGTGAATAATGTACCTTCAAGCTATTCCTAGTGCAAGAACATGTGAGAAAAACGGAGGGAGAAGAAGTCATTTTGTATGTCCGCAGTATCTAGGGAACTCTGGAATTCCAGGGCAAAGGGTCCTTTGGAAAGGATGAGGAGTTAGGAAAGAATGCTGAAGACCAAATCATAAAGGACCTTTTAAGTCCTGCCAAAAGGATACTTGCTTGTATTTCAAGAGAAATAAATTTTAATTTAGCTAGTTAAGAAGCTCATTTGGAATTTAGTCATATCACTCTGGCAGGATTGTTGGGTGGTGATTTGTGGAAAAATGGTAACAGAAGGAAGCAGTAAGGCCTCTATTGTAGTACTGCAGCTGGGTAATGAGCTGCCCTCTGAAATAATCAACAGTCATGCCGAGGAAGAGTGATTGAGTCCTATTTGGGAGGCTGAGTTGCTTGCACTTGGGAATTGATAGATATAAGAGGTGAGGAAGAGGATGACTAGATGAAATGGAGTTGGGGGGTGGGTTGCACACTCAGCTTGAATATACAGAAAGGCATGTGGAATTTTTTAAGTATACAGGTTCTGGTTTGACTCAATATTCTTAGATAAAGTTACTCATTTGCAATATAAATATTTCCCCAATTACAACAATTAAGGATCAAAGTCTCAGAATATTTTCCATATTTCAAGAAATTCCAAATGCATGTTGTCTGCCTACAAATAAATCCTGTATTGATTAAACATGTGTTGCCTGTTTGCCCAGTTTTACTCTTTGCTTTAGCATACATACTATGGCAGATACTGCTGTTGCCTAACCCAATACCCAGTCCCAAGTTCTTCTAGCCCTTGCTGCCTTCACATGAGAATGGGAAAGCTCACTGCATAGTTCACTACCTTCCCTGAAGCAGTGGTGGCCACGTGGTACAATTTTAGGCAATGATACAAAACAAAATCTTCTGGAGGGTTCTCATTCCTGGTAAGAAGAACAAATAACTTTGGTACTATCACTTCCTCTCTTCTTTTTGCTTTGATGAAATACCCGAAGCTGGCATTTGCCATCTTGCTTTCATGAGAATGCCAGGGCCCTGTGACTGCTATTGTTAAGCTGCAAGGACAGTTCCAATTACTTGAGAGTTTCCACTGGGTGAGAAGAAACAAAAGGTTTCGTTTGTTGATGTCATGACAGTCGGATTTCCAGGTCTTGGCAGCTCTGTGCTTTCCTGATTGATCTCCATCCCTGCCTGGAGCTTTAGCTACAACATACAATCACTTTAAAAGTTGCAATAAAGAATTCCATGAAAACGACCAAATTCTCTAATAAAAAATCCCCACCCTTCAAAAACAATCTCTGATCTTCAGGGACACATGTCGTAAACTATGTCCGAAATTCATGACTCAGATTCTTCAATTGTACGAACTGTATAGGTGAACTAGATATTGTAGAATTAGGAGAAATCAGTCCTAAGAACTAGGCATGTCGCAGAATTTGAAGAAACTGAAAAACAATGGATGGTGGGGGAGACAGGAGGGATACGGCACAGTGACAACTCTGCCCGTGAGTATTTATTGAGGTCCAGTGAAATAACCACATGATCTCATTTATTTAATCATAGATAAAAGAAGAAAATAAAGACAAAAAAGTTCTGATAAATTATTTATGTCCTTCCCCTGGTGTAGTCCTAGCAGAATCTGGGTGCTTCAGTAAAAAAAGATGATCTTAGCAAACATGTGTATTAGCTATATTTAACACAATGATGTTACATGACAAGCCATTGCCAAACTCACTGTCTTAAAGCAAATGTTTTTTATTGCTCAGAAGTCTCCAGGTCAGCTTTGCAGTTTTTCTAGACTCAGTAGGGCACCCCTCATATAGCTGTCATCAGTTACTGGGCAGCTGTGGTCATCTCAGCTGGGCTTTTTCATGGGCCTGGTGCCTTGCCTGGGTGACTGAACTGACTCAGCACTGTTTCATGCGGTCTCTGACCCTCCACCCAGCAATCTTAATCATGTTCTCTTAAAGGCAGAGGTCCAAGAGAAGTAGTGGAAGTGTGCAAGGTCTCTGGAGCACTGAGCTTGGTTCAGTGTTCTACCCCTTTCTATTGACCAAAGCAAGTCACAAGGCCAGACTGAATGCAAGGGGTGAGCCAGTAATTAGTGTTCGCTTGATGAGAGAAGCTTCAAGGTTACACTGGAAAGGATGTGGATACCGGGAGAAGTGAAGAAACAGGACATTTTTGACATTTATCTACTTCAGTAATCACACGTCAAAATGTAGAATAGAATTAGATGACCTTTAAAAGTTTCTTTTAACCCTGGGGTGAAAACTAACAGAATGAAAGGAATTAATGGTTATGTTTTTCTCAGAAAGATTTTTACCCTCCGATGTCTCTGATAGCAACAGTTACTGATTTTTATTCTTAAGGATGCATGTCCAGGATGGTCAATTTGATCCTCCAAGAAGCAGACCCCAAGATAGAATTAGATATACAAGAGATTCACAGGAAATGCCTAAGTAAGGGAAAGCTTTCAAACTGTGGCGCTAGTCAGATACCTGTGCAAAGAAAGAGGAAGAGAAGGATTAGGTAGAGAGAACCTCAGATCTCTATCCAGTTCTGGAAAGAAACCGGCCATGTCAGTGGATTGGCCCAGTGCTAACATCTCTGCTAGGCTCACTTATCAGCTGGAAATGAAACAGGGGAAGTATGCCCCGGTGTGAATATGAATATGTATCTCAAAGTGTGGTAGCTGGAGGTTGCCAGTCACCTGTGCTCTCCACAGCAGATTCTCTTGAAGTGAGATCTGAGTGCATGAATCCCACAGCTACCACACAAGGAGAATATAAAATATAATGAATGTTCAAAAGTGGATGGGACCAAATTATATGCATATTGGTCATATTGTTGTATTCAAGCCCAGGGCTAGCTATAGGGGTGAGTGCACTGAGCTCTTATATGAATGTGCACTCAAATTGTCAGTGGAGTGTATGATTAGGCAAAAAAAAAAAAAAAAAAGGTCTTCTTATGTGTTGTATATGGTCATAAAGATCTCTCCAACCAGCTGCTTCTACTCTCTACCTCCCAAACATGGTGGTTAAATCTCATTTATTATTTATGCTGTGTTCTCCATGATGGCTGTCATTTCTGCTCTACCATCAGACACCCAAACTTCCAGGTTCTACCTGAATATCCTCCATGACCCCTCAAATAGCAAACCTCTCCCTCCAAATGCCTAAGGAATATTGTGACCTTATGACTGTTTTCCACTTGATGTATTTACCCATATATATCCTTATAATATTAGTTACCTTTCTGTGTCACTTAAAATTTACATTATATGAAGATAGGAACTATGACCTTTTCTTAGATTACTATATTTGTAATTTCTCTTTGTTTGTTTTATTGGGTAATGTGAGGAGAGAAAAGGAAATAGTAGAAAGCCTCCTGAAGCCACTTGGAGATTTTCCATGTAATCGGCTAAAAGAGTGTATGTATGAAATATAGGATAGAAACATAAAGGTTGCTTGTTGTCTGGGAGGGAATTCCAAATCTTCAGACTATGCTTACCTGCAGATACAATTTGTGTACCTCTTACAGTCACAGAGTATTTGGGAGTATATAAGGGATTTGGGGAACTGGTAGGTCTCTGTCCCCCGGGATTTCTGTTCTACCCCCTTGTTGATTCTAGTTCACACCTCTGGACAGCTCTCCATCCCCACCGTCATCCCACTGGGGGTGGATGAGTGTGAAAGCTTCTTAATTTGTCTCACTGCTTTCATTCCAATCTATTATTTACACTTCATCTAGAGTCATTTTTAAAATTTATAAATCAGAGATGTTATTTGTCTGCATGAAACGATTATTGACTAGGAATCTAAAAACATTCAGATCCCAGATATTCACCATATGATATTAGTCTCTTAGAAGTTTTCAACATTTTCTTTATATGCAATATTATAACTCAACAGACATTCTGAATCTGGAAACTTATTTTTTCAACTCTAGAAATTTTCCTATATTATTGTCTTTGTGATTTTTTTCCCTCTCCTTTTTCTTTGTTTTTAAATCCTACTGGAATAAATTTTTAGTTTTCTTAGATTTTAATCCTAATTTCCATCCTACATTACCCTTACCAGGGAGATGGAGATTATGTACTATACAGTTTTTCCCCAAACTAGCTTTTGAGGGGTTGGTTTGAATAAGCTTTACCCCAGGGGCTATTTTAACATATTTTACTTTTCAATTAATTGACAGGTTATAATAAATTTCACTTTTTTCCCTCTATCTCTTCAATAGTTCCATATACCTTATCTTGAACTGATAGGCTTTCTAAGAACTTAACTTAAAAATTCACCCAGAAATATGTTCATGTCATTTTATTTTTTCTTCAAAGCAGTGAAATAAACTAGGTGATTAGAAGTGGGAGTAAAGGGCAATGTATTATAAATTTAGAAAGTAGGTCAGGTCCTACTTCTGCGTCAAGGATAAAAAATGAATCTAAGATTCAGAAAGGGGTCATTCAGTAATTGAGACAAAGAGAGAGCTCCCTAAAGTCTAAGTCATTTGTCATTTGGTTATGGAATTCAGGAATTCTAATCAACAGCTTCAACTCTAGGGAAGGTAACTCCTGCCTATGTGTTGTAGAATTTACAAGAAGTAATAAAATTTCTGGGATGTAGTCAGTGAGAGGGAAAAAATAGAGAGGAAGGGACACCAGTGATCAGGCAGCATGGGGTAATGGGAAAATCACTGGATTGGAAACTAAGTTAAATTCTGGTTCTGCACTGTGACCGAGGGCAAGACAACATTGTCTGATGGTGCCTCAGGATCTTTCATAAAATATGAGAATAAAAGAAACCATAATATTTGCCTCATCATTGAAAATTACACATTTATATTAAAATTTAACAGTTATGATTGAGGAATTATTTCAATTTGAAATAGAATCCTTAATACAAAAATGCTAATCATATTGTTTCATTTTTTTTTCAGATTAGAAAACTGTCAGTAAATAAAATAGGATATGGAAACAGATAAAACAAAATCTTGTAAATGTTGGCCCATTAAACATAACCAAATTTAGCTGAGAATTTATGATAACCATGTAGAGAGAAATTTGATGTCTTCAAAATTTGTGATGACTTTTTCAAGAATAGTTGGGAAAAAATATGATGAGTTTAACACATTGAATCATTTGCACATGATTCTTTGTGCTCTCACTTGTCTGTGATAATCTAGGGTACATTATACCCAAGACAGAAATAGATAGTATGTAAGTTCTGAAGAAGATTTATATAATAATTTAAAAATTAAGCAAGTGTTGCTAGCTAATGGAAAAACACTATCTGATACACTAGTTATCCAGATTAAACCAATGAAATAAATGAAAAGAGCATGGAATTTACAATAGGAAGACTGGAGTTGATTGAGCTCCAGTTCAGTTTATTTCTAGTTATCTTACTTTGGGGAAATCAGTTAATCCCTCAGAGATCAGCCTTTCATTTCTCAAATGGAGACAATAGTAACAATTTTGTTATATACTTATTGAGATGCAAATATGAGATTATATAAAGACATAAGCACAAAATGTTGTATTAACATTAACATCATTGTTCTACAGAAGGAGAAAGGTGTCAAAACTTCTTGAGCTCATGGTAACATGCAAATGCTGATATCAAATGCCTGTATAGTTTAAAATTCTCAGACCCCTCTACAAACACGTTTCCAAACAAATTATGTTATGGAAGACAAAACTATCCAAACTCCCTATTAACAACACTGGAGAAGAAAGGGATGTTTGGATACAGTGTGGGGCAAGAGTGAAGTCAACCTGCAACCACTGTCAGTGAAGGGGGTTAGGGACAGAGAAGCCAGGAGTGGTAGAGATTGATTTTACCAATCTTTAGACAGATCATTAGAAAACATTTCCACAAAGTGTTTGAGTAAAGAAATTCCTAGTCAGAAGTCATAAATTTAATCATAAATATCCTGTTGTCTAAAAGCTAACATTTATAGAAAAACTAGTTAACTGGTTTTGGTGTTTTTTTTTTCTTTTGGTTGTAGACTAAAAACATCCAGAAACTTCTGAAAAATATGGCATGAATTATGGTTTATGGTTTCTTTGAAATAAGATTATTTTGTCAGTCTCTATCTGTGTGCAAAGAGGCTGTAAGAGCCATTGGATATGAGTTCAAAAAATCTGAAAGCAAACTCCATGTAGAATTAAAAATATGAAGAATGACATTTATTTTATTTATCTAAAAAGCCAATTTGGGACTTCTTATGGATGGGATGGAGAAGTTCATAGCAGACCAGTGTTCCCCCTGAGACAAACTAGACAAGTCAGATAAGATACAATTTTTATAGATTTAATAATGTCAGAGAACCACAGAACTATGAGGACAACAGAGTAATGTTATAGGGAGAGAAACACTTTTAAAAGGTGAAATTCGGACTTTCAGCTCTTTGTGGACAGTATCTGATTCTGTCCGTGGACTTGAATCTGAGAATCTAAGTGCAGCCCAAGCTGTGAACCAGACATAATCTTCGCAGTCATGAAGGGTTTTGGTGACAGATTTAGAGATGTGAAAGTCGTCAGATGGCTAGTTCCCCTTTTAATACATTTGCTGCACTCCAAATATGCATAGAAGAGGAGGCTAAAGAATTAAGCCCAGATCTCAGAAATGCTGAGCAGAATTTTCCAGTCTCGTTACTCAGCAAACAAATATGTACTAGGGACAGTACATACGTACAGAAAACAAGAGATGAGAGCTAAAATACCCTGCCCCAGTGATGGTGACATGGATACAGAACTCCAGTTTCTTTATTCATAGAGGTACTTGAATATCTGGGTATAGGTACAATCTTAAAATCCAAGCTTTACCTCTAGAAGTGGACTATTGCTGTAGACAGAGAAGCCAGAGGGATGTTTGACATTTGCTCAGAACTTGAGTGATACAATTGGAAAGTTGAGGGCCTTTAAACACAACTGGTCTCCTTCTCAAGACCATTGTCAAATTCTGATGTGTGGATGGGAGACTAAAGCACTAAGCTGAAAACACTGGGAAAATAGGAGCAGAAATTCCTGCAGCTTCTCATTGCTAAGGAAGTAAAAACTCACGATGATTTCAATTGAAATTCCTGAAGGGTTATACCCTAGGAACAGCTACAAAAAAGAAGTTGGCTGCATCTTAACAAACTGCAATACAGTGTCAGGAGTATTCTGTGATTGGTTTAATCAGTCTCTTTTTAACTATTTAACAAAAGAAAGGAGAATGCTCTCTTGTGGAAGATAAAATGCTTTAAAGTATCTATAATTTTAACCCATTGTGTGTCACTAAATAAATGGCTAGATATGTGAGGAGATAGGATCTTAGGACCAAACTTTAAAACAAAATTGACCATAGAAATAATCCAACAAGAAATCCATGTATCAAACTTAGCAGACTAGTTCTTTAACTGATTAGGATGTTCAAAAAAATAGATGAAAAAAGAAAAATGGAATGAGTGTAGAATATGAACTTGTAATTGGAATCTGTATAGTAAGTCAAGTGGATATTCTGATACTGAAAAATACAATTTCTGAATGGATAAGTTTTCACAGCGAATGGAATGTACCAGAAGACAGAATGATGAATAGGAGGAACAGCTGATAGAAAATACCCAAAAGAGAGGAATGTGAGTTGAAAAATTAGAGCACAGTGTAAGAGACATATGAGTCATGCTCAAAAAGTTTAATATGTACTTGTTGTTTGGGTGGGAAAGAAGAGAAAATGAAAAACAAGCAGTTTTTAAGGAGTCAGTAGTTGAAAAATTTTCAAAATTTATAAAAAACATAAGTCTATGGCTTCAGATAACTCAGGGAAAGCCAGGTTGGCAAATATGCATTAAAAAATAGGCATATGATAGTCAAATTGTTAAAAAATAAAGAGAAAGAGAAAATCTTAAAAGTAGTGATAGAAAAAAACAGCACATTAACTTTACAGGATCAATTGACAAGTTGTTTTTTCTATAAAAGAAGTAAGAAAAATGCAATGACATCTTAAAAATGCAGAAACACAAATAACTGCCAACATAGAATTTTATACCCAGTGAATATAACTTTTGAAGAAGAAGGTGAAAGTAAAGACATATTCAGAATGAAACCAGTAAATTTGTCACCAGCAGACCTACATTAAACAAAATACAAGATAATTCTACAGGAAGAATTAATGATTTCAATGGAAATATGGAAAAGCAGGAAAGAATGAGAAGGCTGGAAGAGTGTATATGTGAATAAATGTGAGGAAATTGCAGAAAAGAATACTCCTAATGTCTATGAATTAAAAAAATACATATAATTAATATGTGTGAGAGATATAACATGAAATGCATAAAGAATAATTTGAGTTAAACTATTGTAAGTTCCAGAATTATTAGGAGATGGTAAAAGTAATATTTATACTACATTATACTCACTCAAAAATGCCTGCTATAATATATGTAGTAGCTACAGTGCCTGCTATGGTATATGTAGCAACCACTAAAAAATAATGAAACAGAAAATAACTAAGAAGTTAATAAGAGCAAAATGGAATAATGAAAATAACATTTAAAAAATATAAAACATAAAATGAGAAAAATAAAAATAAAGTAATTGGGTCAAATAGAGAACATGTAGTAAAGTGGTAGCTAGAAGCATAAATAAATAATTAAGTTGGTATTAATGGGTTAAGCACTTACATTTAAACATATTAAACATAAAGATAATAAATGGATTAAAATAAGCAACTATATTACATACAAAAATGCAATAAAAGAAAGCTGTAGTAACTTGGCTAATATCAAACAAAATAGACTTTAAGGTAAGAAATCTTGATAAAAATAAAGGGATATATTTCATAATAATGACTGGGTAAATCTGTCAAAACAATATCAATATATTTAATTTGTATGCCTTCAATGGTGCATCTTTATGATTTGTAAAGCAAAAAATTAACTTAATTTAAAGGAGAAATAGACAAACCAAACTGATAGATTTCAACAAACATCTCTCTATAGCTTATAGAACAAGTTGACAAAACTCAATGAAAATATAGAAGAAATGAACAACACATTCAATAAATTTGTTCTGATTAACCCATTTATACCTGACATTGCAATTTAAAAAAATTTTTGCAATTAGACCTTGGCACTGACCTTGAGCATTAAGATATGAATAACTTCCACATGCTTAGCATTCCAGTAATGGAACACTAGGCATTTAACACAATGAACACTCCCTAAAAATCACAATAGACACTGAACTCTAGCCTGGGCGAAAGAGCAAGACTCCATCTCAAAAAAAAAAACCAATAAAAAACAAACAAAAAACCTCACAGTAGAATTCACATTCTATTCTTTTCGTTTTTCTTTTTCAAATTTTATTTTAGGTTCAGAGGTACATGTGTAGGTTTGTTACATGAGTAAATTACATGTCACTAGGGTTTAGCTTACAGATGATTTTGTCATCAGGTAGTAAGCATAGTACTCAGTAGGCAGTTTTTCTTTTTTTTTTTAAATTTTATTTTTTTATTGCATTTTAGGTTTTGGGGTACATGTGAAGAACATGCAATACTGTTGCAGTTTTCAACCCTTACCCACCTTCCACGCTCGACCCTCATGTAGGCCCTGGTATCTACTGTTTACCTCTTTGTGTATGTGTATACTCAATGTTTAGCTCTCACTTACAAGTGAAAACATGTGGCTTTATTTTTTTGTTCCCTCATTAATTCAGTTAGGATAATGGCCTACAGCTGCATTCATGTTGCTGCAAAGGACATGATTTCATTCTTTTTTGTGGCTGCATAGTATTCTGTTGCGTATACATACTACATTTTTTTTATCCAATCCACCGTAGGTAAACATCTAGGTTGATTCCAGGTATTTGCTACCATGAATACTGCTGTGATGATCATATGCATGCAAGTATATTTTTAGTAGAATGGCATTATTTCTTTGAGTATATACCCAGTAGTAGGATTGCTAGGTCAAATGGTAGTTCTAGTTTAAGTTCTTTGAGAAATCTCCCAACTGCTTTCCACAGTGGCTGAACTAATTTGCATTCACACTAGCAGTGTATTTTAAGTGTTTTCTTTTCTCCATAACCTTGTCAACGTCTTGTTTTCTAACTTTTTTTTTCTTTCATTTTACTTTAGGTTCTGACGTGATAGCTATTCTGACTGGTGTGAGATGGTATATCATTGTTGCTTTGATTTGCATTTCTCTAATGCTTAGCAATATTGAGCATTTTTTCATATGTTGTTGGCCATGCATATGTCTTCTTTTGAAAAGCCTCATTTATGTTTTTTTCCCATTTTTAAAGAGGTTGTTTGCTTTTTCTCATTCATTTGTTTAAGTTCCTTATAAATTCTGGATATTAGACCTTTAGATGCATACTTTGCAAATATCTTCTCCCACTCTGTATGCTGTTTGTTTACCCATTTGACAGTTTGTTTTGCTGTGCAGAAGCTCTTAGTTTACTTAGGTCCCACCTTTCTAATTTTGTTATTATGGCAACTTTTGTTTTGTTTTGTTGCTACATGGTTGTCTATTTTTGTTTTGTTGCTTTTGGAGACTTTATGAACTATCTGCCAAGGCCTATGTCCAGAATGGTATGACCCAGGTTTTCTTCTAGTGTTTTTATATTTTTAGGTCTCACATTTAAATCAGTAATACATCTTGAGTTGATTTTTTTTTTCATTGAAGCCTTCAGATGATTTTTTTTAATATGATGAAAGAAGGGGCCCATTTTCCATCTTCTGCATATGGCTAGCCAGCTATCACAGTACCATATATTGAATAGGGGGTCTTTTCCTCATTGTCGGCTTTGTTGAAGATCAGATGGTTGTAGTTGTATCATTTTATTTCTCAGTTCTCTGACTGTATCAGTTAGTCTATGTGTCTGTTTTTGTACCAGTATTATGCTGTTTTGGAAACTATAGCCTCATTGAAATAGAGTAATGGGATGCCTCCAGGTTTGTTCTTTTTGCTTAGGATTTCTTTGGCTATTCACGTTCTTCATTTGGTTCTATATGCATTTTAGAATATTTTTTTCTCATTCTTTAGAAAATAATGGTAGTTTGACAGGAACAGCATTGGGTCTAAAAGTTGTTTGGATAGTATAGCTATTATAACAATATTAATTCTTCCTATTCATGAGTGTGAAGAGTTTTTCCAGTTTGTGTCATCTCTGATTTATTTCAGCAATGTTTGTTAATTTTCGTTGTGGAGATATTTCACCTTTCTGGTTAGCTATGTTCCTAGGTATTTTATTCTTTTTGTGGCTATTATGAATGGAATTGTGTTCTTGGTTTTGCTCTCACTTGGGTATTATTGGCGTATAGAAATGCTACTAATTGAAAGTTCACATTACTTTCAAGTACACATAAAACATTCAGTAAAACCATAATGTGCTGAACCATAAAGAAAGCTTTAACAAATATCAAAGGATTAATATTCAGAGTAGGATGTCTGATCTCCAGGGTAATCAAGCTAGAAATAAATAATTAAAAATAAGTTAAAATCCTTTGACTTTGTGAGGCTGAGGTGGGAGGATCGCTTGAGACTGCAGTGAGCCATGATTATACCACTGCATTCCAGCCTAGAGACAAGATGTCTTTAAAAAATAAGATACAAATTGGGCCAGGTGCAGTGGCTCATGCCTGTAATCCCAGCACTTTAGAAGGTTGAGGTGGGTGGATCGCCTGAGGCCAGGGGTTTTAGACCAGCATGGCCAACATGGTGAAACCCCATCTATACTAAAAATACAAAAATTAGCTGGGCATGGCGGTGAATGTTTGCAATCCCAGCTACTCAGGAGGCTGAGGCATGAGAATTTCTTGAGCCCAGGAAGCAGAGGTTTCAGTGAGCCAAGATTGTGCCACTGTACTCCAGCCTGGACAGCAGAGGGAAACGCTGTCAAAAAAATTAAATAAATAACTAAAAATTGAAAAATAAATATAATAAAATCTCGA
This sequence comes from Plecturocebus donacophilus, assembly GCA_004027715.1. NCBI lineage: Eukaryota > Metazoa > Chordata > Mammalia > Primates > Pitheciidae > Plecturocebus > Plecturocebus donacophilus. Next base: position 70,716 of record PVKP010004989.1, on the reverse strand, counting down.
AACTTAGAAATTTAACATGCATTTCTAAGTAATTTGCAGATCAAAAAGTTACAACCAAAATTATAGAATATTTCAAATAATAAAGAATATTTTGAACTGAAGTCCAGTAAAGATATAACCTTTTTAAAAAAGCAAATTGTGGAACTCAACTAAGGCTCAGACGCACATTTTTAGCTTTATATATCTATTTTAGGAAGGAAAGAAAGCAAAGTACTTGCAAAGCTAAACTAAGTAAAATAGAAGAAAAATAATAAAGTTAAAAGCATAAATAAATAAAATTAAATAGAGTACAATAGTAAAAAGCAATAAGATACAAATTGGCTCTTTTAAAAAATTAATAACATTGATAGATACCTAGAAAGGGCGATTAACAAAAGAGAAGAAAGGGTAGAAAGGAAAAATGGAAGAAAATATGGAGGGAAGAAAAAAAAAAGAAGAGAGAGGAAATGCAAGTTACCAACAGTAAGAATGAGTATTACCATATCTCCTATATACATTTAAAGTGGTAACAGGCTATTAGAAACAACTTTTTGCCAATAAATTTGACAATTTGGATGAAATAGATAAATTGCTTAAGAAAAAACTTAAACTGATAGGAATAGGAAAACAAATCTCTAGCCTAATATTTAGTAAAGAAATTGAATCCATTGCTAAATACCTTCCATACACACAAAATAACAACAATAAACCAAAATATACTCATCTAACTTTGCCAGTATTCTTTTAATACTTAAGGAATAAAATGACACCAATATTAAAAAATTCTTTCAAAATATGGAAACATAGGAAATACTCCCTGATTTTTTTTTATGAGACCAATATAACTTTCAACCCCAAACTTGATAAGGACATTATAAACCAATATTTCTCAGGTACATAGATGCAGTAATTCTAATAAAATTTTAGCTCAGTGAATCCAGCAAAATATATTTTAAAAACGAATACATCTTGAATAAATTAGTCTTATTCCAGGAATGTAAGAAGAAGCTAATGTTTGAAGCTCAACCAGTGTTATCCTTCATATTAGCAGAAAAATGGTGGTGCGGAGTGGCAATCAAATTATATTTCTCCATCTGGAGATAAACATTTGAGTAATGTTAATACTGTTCACAGTAAAACAACAACAACAATAAGCTAAAGAGACAATAATAACAACAACAAACAAGGAAAATAAATTCTCAAGGAACAAGGAAAAAGAAAAAGCGTTTCCTTATTCTGGTAAATATGAATGAATTTCTCATTATGTTTAGATAAACCTAATGAATGCATACAGCGTAAGTCAACTTCTATAAAATTCTAAACCAAGGAGAAAGCAATCTGTAGTGTTAGAATTCAGAGAAGTAGTTATCATTGGTCTTTGTTGGTTGGGCTGTCCAGGGTGAGTGGCTTCAGCAGCAGAACTTTATTTTTCACAGTTCTGGAGGCTGAGAAGTCCAAGATTGAGGTGCCAGCAAGGCAGATGTCATTCGGAGGCCTCTTGGCTTGCAGGTGGCTGCCATCTTGCTGTGTACTCTCATAACCTGTTCTTGCTCTGTGTGTGGAGGGAGAGACAGCAAGTACTCTTTTGTTTCTTCTTATCAGAGCCTCATCTTGTATCCAAATACCATCAAATTGTGGGTTGGGCTTTCAACATCTAAATTTAAGGGAGGGAGAAGAGCATTCTGTTCCTAATACCATTTTTAAGAGAAAAATAGCGATTGGAAGTGGGTAAATGCAAGCTTCTATCCTGTTAGCCAAGCTCTGATTCTTGAAACTGGTAATTGGTTACACGGATGTGCACACTAAAAATGCATTACTTGTCCACTTACAAGCTGTGCACATTTAGGTGTGTGTGCTGTGTAAAAAAGAAAAAAAAGGTAGTGCACATCTGTAGTCCCAGGCACTTGAGAGGTTGTGGTGGGAGGATTACTGGATCCCAGGATAAAGCCAGCCTGGGCAACTTAGTGAGACCCCATCTCTAAAAATGGATAAAATATATAAAATTTAAAACTCTACAAGATATCCTTTATGTATATATATTATAAATTCATAACTTCTTGCTTTTTTTTGTTAGACTTAGGAAATGTGCCAAGGCAATCAATATCAATTCTGATCACTTTTCCTACCTTGGAATAGCCTTATTTTGTATTTCTTAAAATGTTATCCAGGCTCCCACACATGAAGCCTTATTTTCGACATGATTTATGAAAATTTAACACATGCAATAATTTGTTTTACAGGTTATAATTAAAAATAACAGGACTTAGCAGAAAATTTCCAGGTGGCCTTTGTGCAAAATACTGAGTCATTCTATTTCATGTCCTTGAAGCCCTACAGTGTTGCTCCTTTTGTGTATGTTGGGATAAGCCCCTAGAGACAGACAAGCTGAGCTATTGTTCTCACACTTCTCTGGTCCTATTTTCCCTGAAAAATTAAATGTAGCCACTGTTTTATTGTTCTTTTAGGAGGAAAACCATGATGTTAGCGAATTGCCCTTGACTGGTTTTTGTAGACATATAAGAGAGAAATTGAGGGAAACTTGTTCTGGAGCTGATAACCAAGTGATTTTTATTTGTAACCTTTTTTTTTCTGCGACCTCCCCTACCTCCCACCCCTTAAAGCCATAAGCCAAGAAGTGAGGACAGGAACTGCGCCTTCATTACTGGAAACTCTGGGTCCTGGTTTGGGACTGTAGGACTCTGTCCTGTTTGGTAGCAGCTGAATGCAGTGTCATGCAGTGTCAGAATGATACTGTGCTGATGCTGTCCCAGTTTTCAAAATATGTTTGTAATCTGCACAACAAAGGCTGCTAAATGATTCTTCCTAGTTGGAATTAAAGTGTTAGGCAACAAGAGAGGCAGTTTTCTCCTTTCTTGATGACCATGATCCATGAGTTTAAAATAACTTGGGCTATTGATCACTAATCAGATTTTCCACATTGCCAAGTCAATATTTATCATAGTGTAAGTTCTGTGTAATTGTGCAGATCCATCATCCTTTGGGGGGAATATACAATAATAAAGCATCTTTAATATCTGTTTTGGTTCAGTACTTTAACCCTTGAATTGCCCTTTGATGGTCCACTACAGTTTGCTTTTCTCTCTCAAATTAATTCTCTTCTCACCAGATGCATATATTCTGATTCATTATTCACCCTTAGATCTCAGCTAAAGCTTTCTAAATGAATCTGTTTTGCTTTCCTCTGCCCATTGTTTCACCTTTCTTCCCCAGTCCCCAGTTCCAGGTATAGCTTTATAAAATTTAGATTAGATCATGTCACTGTCTTGGTTAAAATCCTTCTGCCTCTCCTTATGGTTTTCAGGAGGAAATTTCGTCTGACTTTGAGTATATGGCCATTCATTCCCTGGCTTTGCCCAGTTGCCACACTCAATGACTTTGACCAATCCACTGTGCTTTTTGCACCTCAGTTCCCTCCTTTGCAAAGCTAGAATAATGAAGTTCCTACCTCAGAGGGCTATGGTGAAGTTAAAATGAGATAAGGCATATAAATATATTTAGCTTAGTGTTCCACGTGCAGGCTCAAGGTGGAAGTACAAATCAGGATGCATGTGTCTTCACATGGCAGAAAAGTAGAAAAGGGAAACCCATTCCCTCAAGGCTTTTTATGAGGGCCTAGTCCCCATCTATGAGAGCTTCTCTATCATTAATTAATCAACTCCCGAAGGTCCCATCTCTTAATACTGTTGCCTTGGAGGTTGTTTCAATATGAGTTTTGGGGGGAACACAGATATAGACCACAGCAAGGACAACTTTAGTTTCTTTTTATTGTGATAAATTTTTGTACTATCTGAAAAACAAATAATCCAGAAGTATTACTTATATAATCACAAAGTAAATAGGGTTATTTTTATGTGGAAAATAAAACACAAACAAAAACAGGAGTGTGTAAGACTTCTAGATGAGATGCTAGCATGAGCAGAAAACTTCATCTATTTCTCTAAATGGCTCTCTCCCCATTTTTTCCACCCTCTTCACAGTACCTTAATGAAATGATCAACAAAATGTAATGAGGCAAAACTATCATCAGTGCTTTGATCAGTGATAGTAGCCATCCATAGTCCAGAAAAGTTAAGAAATCTGTAGGATAGAGTACACAATGACTTGGGTTTAAAAGAAGACAGGGCTAACTTGCACTATTCACTCTTGAGAGTATTCTCTTACAGGAAATGTAGAGAGGAGACCATCGTAGACTTCACTCTTGGTACTTATTTGGAGCAATCAAAGGCTTTGGCTGAGGCAGATCATAGACTTGACAGTGTACACACTTGTAGGCTCAAAGTCACCTTGAGGCCACCGTGCTTATGTAGCATCTACAAGTGGGGAGAAGGATGGCAGAGAGGAAAAGTAGTCATTATGTGAAAAAGATACTTGCACACACATGTTTATTGCAGCACAATTTACTATTTCAAAAATATGGAACCAGCCCAAATGCCCATCAATCAATGAAGGGATAAAGAAACTGTGGTATATATATGTATATATATAGACACACACACACACAATGGAATACTACTCAGCTATAAAAAGGAATGAATTAATGGCATTCACAGCAACCTGGATGAAATTTAAGACTATTATTCTAAGTGAAGTAACTCAGGAATGGAAAACAAAACAGCATATATTGTTACTCCTAGGTGGGAGCTAAGCTGTGAGGATGCAAAAGCATTAGAAGGATACTATGGATTTTGAGGATTCGGGAGGAAAGGGTGGGAAGGGGATGAGAGATAAAAGACTACAAATTGGGTTCAGTGTGCACTGCTTGGGTGATGGGTGCACTAAAATCTCACAAATCACCACTAAAGAACTTACTCATGTAACCAAACACCACCTGTTCCCCTAAAACCTATGGAAATTAAAAATTTAAAAACCTCTTGGATACAACCTGTATCCCTTACCTTCCGCCATATTTGAAGAAGCAAGTGTTAGTTAGTGGAAAGTTTTATAGAAGGCTGAACCCTTACCTGTTGATTCCATTTCACATCTATAAGTTCAAAGCATTAAGAGATAGGTTACTAGAACCTTGTAACTGAAAGTATGTGTCTTAGGGCTACAGCGTCAGCAATATCTGAGAGCTGATTGGAAATGAAGAACCTCAGGCTCCACTCACTGCTACTCAATCAGAATCCACCTTTTTAAAAAGATTCCTAGTGATTTATAAGCATGTTAGTAAGAGAAACACTGCATTAGGAGGCTCTAAATTAAAAATAAAAAGAGTTAATCAGCACTCAAGAATACTAAGAGAAAAATCCAGGAGTTCTCACCCACCTGGTTATAGACCTTTACTCACTCTGACTTGGGAGTAAACAAACAAAGCCCAGTCAAATCAGAACAAACAAAACCTCAGAGTTGAGTGATTCCGCAATAATTCTGTGCCTTTAAGAAAAGAACACATTTTGGAGATTGAATAACCATAGCAAACAGGACATATAATGAAGCAAAATAAAATGAAAACATTTCTCAGTAAAATTGACATAAAATTCTTTTAAAAAGTTGTAAATAAACCAACAAGAACAGAAGGAACTAAGAATTAAAATCTGCATCATATTCAGAAGGATATCTATAATGGCAGAAATTCAAATTACTAAATGGGACGCTGATAGACAAAAACTCTCATCATTAAAAGTAAAAACATTCAAATGGCTAAGAAGCAAAAGTTTTTGCATAAAAACTGGAGATAATCTACACATAATTGGCATTCTTAAAAGAAAATAAAAGCACCACAAATGGAACAGTTGTAATACATACATAGATAACATAGAAGAGACTCTTGAATGATACTTTTGTTTGTAGATCAAACAGATCCCCTGATTAAAAAGAGTTGAATGCAAACTCTAAAAAAGTTGCATGTAAACTCACACCTCTTAAAAAGAAACAAGCTCAAAGGCACACTTCAAGTACATGCTGAAAATACTAATTCCCAGCCTCACTTTTAGACTGTGGGTTTGGATGGAACCAAAAAAATCATAATTGCAGCCAAAGCCCAATGTGATTTCTATAATCATGTAAGTTTAGGAAACTAAAACCTAATGACAAAGAGAAGGTCAAACAAGCAACTAATTAAAAAAAAAATCATAGGTGTATCTGGGAGAACAGCACCCAAAGCATAACAATATAGAATGCTTTAAAAAAGCTTATGTTTCAAAATAGAAGTCAGTTAATATTTTCCCATTTCTAACACTAATTATTAGAAATATAAATTTCCAATATAGTTTTAAAAGTTTAGGTTAACCATACACAAAATGCAAAATGGTTGTAAGTTCTTCAAATGATTGGAGAAAAGCAAAATCCAATAAGAAATCTTTGCTCAAAAAACAAGACAGAAAAACAAGTATAACAAAATGGAATGAAAGCCCAAATATGAGTTATTATAAAACATTTAACCAAGACAAATAGCCTGATTACAGGCTGGACAAAAAGTAAAGAACAATTCTCTTGTTCAATAATACTCTTCCAAAATAAGGTGAAATGGAATTATTATCAGTAATTTGTTGGAGAGAATATTTTGGACCAAAAATTTATAAAATACTAAATCAAGGTATACATAACATTAGTTACAGCTAGAAGGTTCCAGAGAAAACGCTTTAAGGGGGAATACAAAGATCACTTATAATTTAAAATGATAACTCTTTAGAAAATAAAGTACGAATTAACTGAACTTATATTATCTATTTTAAGAAAAGATAGAGAAAAAAGTCCACAACATTATAAATAAAAAGAATATATGACTAATAAAAATATTTTTTCAATAAATAGCATGTAGAATTTTCTGACAATAAATTTTATTTCATTTGTTACCTTGACAGAGTAATTTCTCAGAAAATGTCATGACTTCATTTGATTTAAGAAGAAATAGAAGATAGGAATTGACTATGAATATGTAAAAATAGGATTTTTTTTTTTTTTGGTCAAAAAATGGCATCTGAAAAATACTGTTGCCCCAACTTGTAATTCCATTACTATTTTTATTTTTTATTTCCAATATTTACTGTCCGTAACAAATTATGCCAGGTTAAAAGAAACTAAGATCAAAAGCCTTCCAATTCATTTAATAAGAATTTACATTTTGCTAAAACTATATTTGATAATGATAGAGACAGAGAGGGAAATAACTAAATACTATAAAAACTAATTTTCACATCATTAAAGACTATAATCAAGAATATAATGTGACCATTACCAAATAATAGAAAAGAAAAAGAAATAATCATGTAGGAATGTTCCACTTTGTTAGTAATCAAATAATACAGATTAAGATTTTTGCTATTGTGATTATACTTATTATCTTAGTTGTGAAGACAACGGCGGGGAATAAGAAATGTTCATTTGTGAGCAAAAATTTTTATACATTTTTAAAAATTCTGTGAAAGTTTACCTGGATAATTCTAATCAAGAAATTTATTGATAGAAAATCATCAGAAATGCCCATAAAGACTTATGTACAATAATATTTATTATATTCTTATTTATGATAGCAAAAATAAAAACTACTAAATATCTAACAAAGTTCATTTACATGCATGATAGTATATTTATAATGTGAGATTTTAGATCTTTTGCAAAAATTTAGCAAAGTCACTTTGATATAACCTGCAAAGAGAGATATCAAACAGTATATAGATAAACTACTAATGTCTTTAAATACATAAAATACTCATTTAAAAATATTGGATGTATGTGTATATATGTATAGATAGGTTAGATGGATGGTAGATGCATACATAGATAAATTTGCATAAAGAAATTTGTGTGATAGATATATATGTGTATATATGTATAGATAGGTTAGATGGATGGTAGATGGATACACAGATAAATTTGCATAAAGAAATTTTAGTTGTCTCTATGTTTATAGCATTTATAATTTTTGGATGAGGAATTAAATGTATTTTGGCTTTCTTTACAAAACTTTGTATTTTTCACATTTTGTGCAAAGATCAGCTCATGATTGGGAAAACGATGATGTTTAATTTTGTACTTTTGCAAAAAATCAATACTGTATAAGGAAAGTTTGAGCCTATCTGAGTTTCGGAACTTTTCCTGGGGATTCAGAAATACCACATTATAGACACTGTCTTAAGAAATCATTGGATCCTACTGTTTTGTAGCTTCTGTGAATTGTGCTTCTTGTTCCTTACCAATTCATTTCAAGTAACATGCCCTTATAATTCAGAGGGGACTGAGTTGATGGAATCTGGCTCTGTGCTGAAGGCTTTGGGAGTGGTGTGCTGTACATAATCATTTTCAAATAACTCAGCATCCTTCCTTATCTATTTTATCTGATTAGATCAAAATTTACTGTTGCTATTTTAAGTGTTCCCAGAAAACCGTTAGGTTTTAGCTAGAGTGTGTCTATGAATATTCATAGACAGTCAGCTTCTGTATTGGAAACCACACCCATATCTCTGCAGTATCTGCAGCAAGAATAAGGGCGTCCTCTGAGACCCATAGGGCAACATGGAAACTTGACAGCAGCTGCCTGCAGAATGCGCATGAGATTTGCTTGGCTGTATTGATTTTTATAAAAGGGCATTCTGATTTATGGTTTTGCATTATGGAAATATTTTTAAGCTTCTTATATCTGCTTTGCATGATTTGCCTATCACAAAAAAACTCATAAAATTAAAAATTATCTTTTTTTAAAATCAGAGATTAATATGTAGCTTATTTATTTATTTATTTTTGACAGAGTCCTGCTCTGTCTGACAGGCTGGAGTGCAGTGGCACCATCTCGGCTCATTGCAACCTCTGTCTCCTGGGCTCAAGCAATTCTTCTGCCTCCACCTCCTAAGTAGCTAGGATTACTGGTGTGTGTCACATGCCCAGGTCATTTTTGTATTTTTAGTAGAGATGGGGTTTCACCACGTTGGTCAGGCTGGTCTTGAACTCCTGACCTCAGGTAATTCACTTGCCTTGGCCTCTCAAAGTGGTGGGATTACAGATGTGAACCACTGCATCCAGCCAATATGTAGCTTAAAAAAAAGTGCATACACCGTTCCCGTATTTTTTGGGATGTACAGTGAAGCAACACTTTGCATATACATATAGTAGGGAATGTATTAATAGGAAGGAGTTTAAGTATATAGACAAATATGATGGTGTGTGCCATGCATGTCAATGAGGCTATCATTTTGAGTTTGAATTTGATATAAGGATACAGAGGCATATGTAAGTGAGTCAATATATGGGTAAATACTGGAAGCTTGCCTAAAATCACATAGCTAGTTGGCTAGCTAAATTTATTATATGTATTTTACTGGTAAGCGTCATTTATGTATCTCTGTACCATGTAGCACACAGGTCAACGGGAACCTTCTTGCCCCTGGGGGAAGAAGAAAGTCCTCCTCACAGTTTTCTTTTTGTATGTCAATTATTGCTGCCTAGTCTCTCATGGCCTCCTCTATCTTATCTTATAAACATTGTCTTTTAATTGCACTAAGTAGTCAAAAGTGGAAATCAATAACTCTTAGAGAACTGACCCCCTGCACATGATCCCAGGCCAATGAATCCTCAGGTGTAAAGACATCAGTGAACTGTGGACTTACTGAAGTTTTCATCTGGGAAGAGTGTAAATCACAACATAGAACTTCAAATCTCTTTTTGAAGTATTTTTTTTTCCGAAGTTCTTGCCAGAGTCTCGCTCTCTGATTTCCCTCAACATCTAGCCTTCATTTTTTGTTCTTTTGTCTGTAGTTTTCTCCAAAGAACTTCAATTTTCTTGTTCTCATTTGTGGAGTAATTTAGCAGATTTGCATATCTCATATTTGCTTATCTGAACCTATCAGTGTTCTCAAAACAAGGCTTCTCCTTAACACAATTCATCCTCCTTAGGAACAGTTGGGGTTATCGATCATAAGCCTTTTCTTTTTAATTGAACACGCAATGATTTTTCTTCAGCATGAGTGCACCAGGGTTCCATTTTTTATTGTCTCCTCCTACATTGTTCTTCCTGTGTACATTTTCCATCTCCAGTGGTTCAAACTCCTGTTTCTATTACAGTGATTTGCAAGTTTCTGTCTCAACTTCTACCTCCACCTGCATCACAAACCCCCACACAGGTCTGCATTCCAAACATCCAGACTTGGTGGTCACTTGAGCACCTTAAATTCAACATATTCAAGACAAATCTCTCTATATATCCCACAGGCAACGTGCTTTTATTTTACTTCATTTTTCTCTACTCTTTATATGTGTTAATACTACCACTATCTTCATAAGCACTTAGAAGTCTGGGAGTTCCACTGTTCCCTGGGAATTAACATTGGTTTTCTAATGAAAATCTGTCTCCTCTAATTTACTGTTTCCTTTCCAACCTCATTAACCTTCCTTGGAATCCTCATTATTTTTTTCTCTTAGACTCTAGAAACTACCAAAGTAATCTTTTATATTCAGTCTGTTTCTACTTCTTCCTCCACTTTTGTCAGAGAAATCTTTCCCAACTATAAATCTGACTTCCACTCCTCTGCTTCTCCTATAGGTGAAGCCCAGGGATGCAATTAGAGTACAGTGTTTGTCTCAATCCTGCTCCAGGTGCCTACCTGCCTTGCTCATTTCCATTCCTCTTCAGGCCCCCCACACTGGGTCCAGTTTCTTCTTGCATCTCGCAATGAGCTATCACATTTGTATTTCTGAACCTACATAAGTGCTGTTGCTTTTTCCTTAAAAGATATTCCTCAATTTTATTTTTCTGATCGGTAAACTCCTACCCTTCCATCAAGACCCAAACCAAAAGAATCAACTGCCGTGAAGACTTGTATGACCCCTGTACTTTTCCCTTCTGTTCAATGTCAATTCCTTTTCCTCCCTGTGTTTCACAATATGTTTTTTACCCTCCATTAAAGCACGTTCTGTATTACATCGTGATGATTAATTTACACTTTGGTCTCTCCGCTAGAGTGGGAGTTCCCAGGTCAAAATTGCATTATATTTGAATTTATTTCTTCTATATTGAGCACAGTGCCCACAGCAAGGTCATTGGATGCATAATGTTGAATTAAATAATGGCCGAGTCTTATTTATTATATTTGGAGACAAATGGACTTCAAATGGGCGTTTGATATGACCTTTTATGTAACAAAGATTCTCTCCTTGACTAGACCTTAGCCAGGCTCCTCTGCGCCTTCTTTCAGACTAGGCCTCATTCTTGGGTTTTATCTTAAGCCTATTCAGTGCAATTTTAGCTACAATCCTACTAAATCATTTTAGTAAGAATCTCCCCACCCTTGATATGTGATCACACTCGATAACTCATCGAATCTGTCAGCCTCAGCCTTTGGTGCATATATACTTGGGCTACGTTCAGCAAGAATCTTAAGTCATTTTAGCAAGAATCCCACTACCTTGGATGCTAGCTATCACCTCCTAGTACTTTTTTTCTTTTCTTTCTTTCTCTTTTATTTTCTTTTCTTTCTTTCTTTCTTTTTTTTTTTTTTTGAGACAGATTTTCACTCTCTTAGCCAGGCTGGAGTGCAGCAGTGTGATTTCGGTTCACTGCAACCTGAGCTTCCTGAATTCAAGTGATTCTCAGCCTCCTGAATAGCTGGGATTACAGGTACACACAACCACACCCAGCTAATTTTTGTATTTTTAGTAGAGATGGGGTTTTGCAATGTTGGTCAGGTGTCTTGAACTCCTGGCCTCTAGCAATCTGCCCGCTTTGGCTCCCAATGTGCTGGGATTACGGGCATGAACCACTGTGCCCAGCCAGTAATTTTCTAGCCACTGATTCCCTCACTCTGTTCTTTGGCTGTGAATCCTTAATGTTTTGTTTTGCACTCAGAGGTCTTCTCTCTCCCCTACTGCAATGGTCTTGATACCTATGGTAATAGTCCTGATTAAAATCTTTCATATCCTTTTAACAAGTACCAGAATAATTTTTTCTTTACTATATGCCATATTTGTTTCTTATGAAGATATTCTTTCTACACATCAGTAAGGTTCTCAGAAACATACTGATTATTCTAGATCATTTTTTAAATTCTTTCTATTTAAGGTGAATTAAGTATGCACTTCCCAATCTACTTGAATAAATGGTTAACTTGGGCTTAGAGAGTAACTTACCCATATATCAGAATTTGACTGTCTGTTGTCAGGATGATATTTCAGTATCTTATTAATATACATGTGTTTATACATAAACAGAAAAGACATTTTATAATGAATGTATAAGGATTTGTACATCTAAATGATTATTAACCACTGAGATTCTTTCAATTAGATCAAAATGCTAAAGAAAGAAAATCGTCCAGTGTCTGAGTAATTCTTAGCATTCACTTGTACATTACTTTTTCCTATTTCCAATCAATAGAATGTTCTTGAGCAGCTATACACTTAGTCCAATGATACTGACACTGACTGAATGCCTCCTCTGGGAACATGCAAATCATAGTATTTTTAGGATCAATTTTAAGAGTTCATAATTACACTTTGGTTTTTCCTTAAATATTAAATATTTTATGACTACTTCAAGTAAGATATGAATACAGTACCCTTCCTGGGTACTATATTAAATATTTTTCAGCACCTACTGCAAGGTGCTGTGAATATAGGAGAAAAATTCAAATCAAATCCTTGTCCTCCTGGAGCTTATGTTGTCCTGCAAAAGAACAGCAATAAACAAGACAACCTAAAATCTGCTAGATAGTGACAAGAACTATAGAGAAAAATGTAACAATGTAAAAGAGAAAGGGTTTGTGTAGAAGAAATGATTTTATGTGGGTTCGATAGTCAGGTTTCTGTAGAAAAAAACATAACTAATATATTTGAGGAGATTAATTATATAAATCAGTTCATACATTTATGAAGATGATGACCCATGACATGCTGTCTGTAAGCTGGAGAACAAGGAAATTTAGTGATGTAATTCAGCCCAACTCTGATGGCCTGACTTCCAGGGGAGTGCATGGTGTGACTCCCAGCCTGAGTCTGAAGGCCTGAGAATGAGGGGTGACCACGATGTGACTCTCAGACTGAGTATGAAGTCTTAAGAACAGAGTCTGTGTTTGGAGGGGTGCTGGTATAATTCCTGGAATCTGAAGATGCAAAGACTAAGAACTAAAATATCTGACGGCAGGGGGAAAGAAATGGCAGCAGTTTTCACCAGAGCGATATTCACAGTGGTGATTATGAGTGGAAGAGGCTGGATTGTGAGTGTATTTTGAAAGTAGGTTTGCAGTATTTGCTGATAGAGTCAAGGTTGGGTGGAGAAAAAGAGAAGAAATAAAGATGACTCCAAGGTGTTTTGCTTAGACAGCATGAAGAATGAGATTGCCATTTACTGAGATGTGAGGGGTAGGGATTTGGAAAGGCTAGAATTGGGTAGTAAGAATACCAAGAGTTTTGTTTTTAAATATGTTAAGATCTATAACTAGAACTCTCTCCTAGAAAATAAATCTGTTGCATTTTTTTTTCTTGCCAAGATAGCAACAGACTTGAAGCTACAGATGTGCCTATGCAGTGGGTTGTATACTTAGATGGCTAGACATTGCAATGACTAGTGGGATACTTGCTGCAAAGTCTAGTGGGCTTGAAGATAGGACTTAAAACTCCCAATGGGAAAAACAGCCTCTCTGTATTTCACAAAGTTAAGAGCGCTATTATACTTAGATGATTAAGTCTCAAGACAGTTTGGCATGGATGGAATTCTACCTAAAGAAAGCCTGTATCTTCCTCCCTAGTATTAAGGCAGACTGCCTTCTCAGTTTTTGAGTTTTTTTTCTTTCTTTCTTTGTTTCTTTTAACATATGGAAGTATCACTTCTAGCAAAGAGGCTTTCTGTGCTTGCTTATAAAGGGTGCTACTGTTGCCTCAAAAAAGAGTTATAATATCACATTTCCCTAAAATTATAGGCAACCCTGAAAGTTGAGGTAGATATGATATATTTCAGAGTTCTTGCATATTCAGTATTTCATTGGATGCCATTGCATACAAAAATTCTATGGAGTATGTAGGATTGCCACAGTTACCAACATTTTCAGCAAGAAATAAGAATTTACAAAAACAAGATGAACTTAAATTCTAGAAGTGGTAAGTAGCAGCACAAGATTGCCAAGGTGATTGTATCAGAACTGGGATGAGGAACGAGGTGTGTTAAGTTATAGTTTAATATTCTTCCCACCATAGTACACAAATATAATTAGAATTTAACTCTGCATTTCTTAATCTCTTATGTAAATTTTATTTTGGAACAAGCAGAAATCCCTGCCGTCTAGTTTTGTATGAGTTTGTTGGGAAATAATTCTAGGCTATTGGAAAGTTGAGGAGGGACTTGCTCTTACTGAGTGATCATAAAATACCTTATATAAGCAATTGGAGACTATCCAGTTCTTTCTGGTTGCAGAGAAAGTTGTCCACCAACTCCTGGAAACAGAAATTTTAGACTCAACCAATGAAGCTTAAGCAAATAGCATTACCTCATCAAAAGAGCTTTCCATTGGCTGTTCATTTTCTATGTAGCTTTAAGATACTTTTCAATACTTTAACCCTTGTGTGTATAAATCGACGTAGTGCAATGTTGGGGCTAACTCTTGATACTAAAGACATTTTAAGTGATATACATATAGCATATGGATAGATTAAATGAGGGAATGTGATTTATTTCCATTCAAAACATATAACAATACTAATAGTCAATTTGACATATAACAAAAACTATTTTATTTTTGCTGACTCATAATACCTCTATTTGCATGCTAAAAAGATATCAGTTCTTGGAGGAAAAAAAGAGCAAAGAAAGAGAACTATAGACTGATGCTTTACTATTTGTACTAAACCCTGTGGCTTCTGAAACATCTATGTCCTGTGGATTACACCTCCTTAACCATCTGTCCTTGGTAAACGGGGAGTTAGTGTTGGATTTATGTGCTGGAGAGGGGACTAGAAATCTATGCATGTGGGAACAAAACGGATGAATACAGCTGAAGTATTTGAGCAGCATTGGAAGGATCCGTGGATTAAAACTCTCCTATCATTAACCATGAGCAGCTTACTCATTCTTCTCTGATATAGGGATACCTTCGGCGTTACCTCTCTTTCTAGTCCCATGAATCCTTTAGGTCATAATATCTCATCTTTTACTTCAAGCAGTTTCGATTAGTCTGAGTTCAGGTTTTTCACTGCTTACATGTTTTCTTCTGTCCTGCATCTGGACTAATATTGTGACCTGTTTACAATATTTATCTTGTGTTGCCAATTAGATTATACACACTGTAAGGTCAAGATTTAGGAGTTATAAGTTTTCAGTCTCTGTCAGAACCTAGCACAATACACATCTGAAGACTGGTTAATAGGGATGATGATTGGAGTGAGACTCTGGAGTAAGGGCATGAAAATTATCACACTTCTTTAATAGTTAACAGGTGAGGACAGTCCAGTCCAGAAAAGAAGGACCGGCAGTGTCTTTTGTTTCTGTTACAGTTCATAGACTTAGATTCTCAGAGGCGTAAGTTAGCTGAAGGTGCCATAAGATTGGAAAAAATCTAGCTTTGACACCTATCTCTGTCTCTTTCTGTATTGTAAACTTTTATAAATTATTTAATTTCCACGAGCTTTAGTTTCCTTGTCTGTAAAACTGGGAGAAATTGAACCTAGAACACAAAGTGATTGCAGGGATGACAGGCAGGTGCATATACCCACCCTCTCTGGCATCTTCTTTACCATCACCCCTTTACTCTAGGTAAGATTCATTCATCCTAGGTGGTGAGAAAGAAAATGTTGTACTTAGCAGGAATTGTTTAGTATCACTCTCTACTTCACTTATTTCTGCCATGGGATATTGAAACCCTCACTTCACCCCAACCTCCCTCCCTGTCTGTAGCCAATCCCCATCAGAACAGAAAGAAGAACACTGAGTGCAAAGGTGGTGAATTAGATTTGTTGTCACTGATCTGCCTTACCTCTCATGAGCCGTGAGCATCTGAAAGCCGCAGGGATACAGCCTTCACCTTTGCCTCTGAGGTATAGGTCTCTTTGTTCCTCTTTATTTTGTCTTCCTGCTCAACTTCTCATTTCCATGGTGAGGTAAGAGACTTAACTGTGGCTCAGCATTGTTCGGATCTAGACATTATTCCTGTCACTTGCCTTTTATGAGCTGTGCCATCCATTCAAATTATGGGAACTCATAGCAGAAACCACAGGTTTGACCTGATTGTATGTTATCACCACCAATTGTAAGCCAATTGCTTTGACCTATTTGAGCTTTATTTGGCATCACTGGTTCGCCAGTTAACAGACACTTCATTCAAGATTATTGAATTCATTCACTTTTTAAATTTTTCATCTGTTGTTTCATTCAATTTCTGATCACATCCTCTACTTCACATTCTTGCCTAAGCCCTAGGTTACAGAGCTAAATATATTAATGTTCATTCTATTGGATTTGCTCTGACCATGCCTCAGCTTCACCTTGAACTGTACTTACCCCACAGTGACTCATAGCTAAGCCTGAAGTATCCTTAAAAGCATTTATTAAGAACTTTCAACGAGATAGAAAATTAACAAGGATATCCAGGACTTGAACTCAGACCTGGAACAAGTAAACTTAACAAATATTTACAGAACTCTCTACCCCAAATCCGGAAAACAAACATTTTTCTTAGTATCACATTACACCTATTTTAAAAGTGACCACATAAATGGAAGTAAATCACTCCTCAGCAATTGCATAGCATTTCACAGGTTTAAATAAAATATTGGTTGGCTGCTTGTTTGTTATTTTCAACTCTTATTCCTTTCTGTCTCCATTGTTAAGCACAATTATTGGCATAAAAGAGGTTTTTAATACCCATTTTTAGACTGCATTCTAGCCTGGGCAATAGAACAAGAATCCCGTTCTCTCTCCCTCTTTCTCTTCCTCTTTCTTTCTCTCTTTCATTCTTTTTTTTCCCTTTTTTCGCTCTTTCTTTTTCTCTTCTTTTCTCTCTTTTTCTTTCTTTCAAAAAAAATTTAAAATAGAAAATGAAGAAGTGTTAATAGATTCAAATGTATATCAAATATTTTTGATATTTACTGAAGTCTTTATCTCAAAGCAAATAAGCAATGCTCTTTTTAAAGTAGTATTATTTATATTAAAAATGAAGAGATTGGCCAGGCATGATGGCTCATGTCTATAATCCCAGCACTTTGTGAGGCTGAGGTGGATGGATTGTTTGAGCCCAGGGGTACAAGACCAACCTGGGCAACATGGTAAAACCCCATCTCTACTAGAAACACAAAAATTAGCTTGGCATGGTCATGCACACCTATGGTCCCAGCTACTCAGGAGGCTGAGTTGGGAGTATTGCTTGAGCCCAGGAGGTCAAGGCTGCAGTGAGCCATGATCATGCCACTGGATTCCAGCCCAGGTGACAGAGTAAGACCCTGTGTCAAAAAATAAATGATTTTTTTCTTTCTAAATCATTATTGTGTTAATCTCTTTGGTCTCACTCTGTTGCTCAAGCTGGAGTGCACGGCTGTGAGCATAGCTCACTGCAGCCTTGACCTTCCAGGCTTAAGGGTTCCTCCTACCTCAGCCTCTTGAGTAGCTGACACCACGGTGCTGACACCATGCCCTGCCTAAGAAAAAAATCTTTAGAAGAACAGTTAAGTAACATACTGTGTTTGCTTAGGGAGAGACAGAGATTGGGACAGAAGGATTTTAATGTAACAGTCTGTCTTCTCTATACAAATGCTGTAGTCTTAATGGATGACGGATTTGTTATACTCCTAATAAAGTTAATGGAAAGAATCAAAACCTTTCCAAGTATTTTTTTTTTTTTACTTTTACTGTAAAAATCAATACCCAGCTTTCCATCAGATTACAATAAAAATAAAGCCAATACGTAGATTTTACAGAATCTACCAGAAGTGTCTCTTTAAATTGACCTAATGCAAGGACAAATACCCCAGTGACTTTTGTGACTCTCCAAGGCTTGACCTATTAACAGTCATACTTGTGTTCTCTGATCAAAACAAGAACAGGGCATCTCAATGGTAGTTTCTTCTCTTTAGTTAGACTTGGGATGAAGCCATATGCTATACCCTGAATCCCTGAATTTCAGTGGTTCCATGGAGTCTCTGCCAGGTTGACCTTGGGTATTGTCTGTGGAGGTGAGTCCATATCACACCCACAATTTCAACCTGGTACTTGCCTGATTCATTAGTTCCCGTATGAAGCTTTGCTTTAGTGTTCTTTCTAGACTCATGGCTAAGATACTGCTGTTTATGTAGCTTGTTGGTTCATTTACCTACATAACAAATATTTATTGAACAATTACAATGTGCCTGCTGGGTACTGGATTAGAGTAGGACAAGGCTGACATTCCCTTACCTTCACATAGTTTACAGTCCAGTGAGGTGACAGATATTTAACAAGAAATTGATATAAAATGTGATTGTTTATGGAGGAAGTATAATTTCTAATCCCTGAAAAGGCTAGGCCTGGAGTTCTCAATGAGGAAATTTCATGGAATCATAGCAACAGTTTCTCTGATTGTCAAGAATCCTACTCCCTTTTCCTTGGATTTTTTCCCTACTGTGCTATTCCTACCTCATTCTGTTCCTCAACACTGACCACTTGGAACATCTTAACTGAGGCTGGTTTCACTGCTGGGAGCTGCCTGATCATCTCTGCTACTGGCCTTTCTAGCAAAGTCAGATTCTTTTAGAAAGGCTCTGGTGTGTGTGTTTCAGACCCACCACTGTGTCTCCCTCTCCCTCTCAGGTGCATTTTATGCAGATCGTATGCGGATCAGTCCAGAAGGCTGCAAAGACCCCTGCAAACATATCTTCATGCAAGCCTCAACTTGGAACTGACTTTCTCTTTAGCCAAACCATGTGATACTTTCATAAGATACAATGCAGTGCTTCTTTAAGGAACTTGGGAATTCTTACAGAGAGTCTAAATCACTTAAAAGCCATTGCTGTACTATTTAGTTCCTTAATAAAGGATAAACTTTTATCATGTACAAAAATGAAGAAAACAAATATTGATATAAGGATCAGAAAGAAGGAAAGACTTCTAGCTGCAATGCACCATGACATGTAAAGCATTCTTGCAGTTATTTGCTAAGGAATACCCTAGTAGCATAAAAGAAACATTGTAACCACCAGGATGAAATTGCTTACCCAAGGGAGTAAGATTTGTGGCTCAATGACTTTCTGGCATTAACATTGGTTCCATGAAACTATTATATCATAGAGATGCTTAAATATTTCAATAAGATCAATTCATAGACAAATCTACTATCTGCAAACATTTATTACACAAAAAGCAATTACAAGGAAGCATATCAAGTGATTGGGACTTACAATGATGTAACATTTATTCATGACCACTGAGGGGCTTACCTATTTTAAAATACAAGTGGCATCTATAGAAAATAACAACTGTCAGCACTCAGTTAAGTGTTAAATAAAGGATACTGGAAGCGAAGAATGGGAAAAAATTCATGGGGAGCCAATGCTTGTGTATAATTTAATCCCTATAATAAGTGTACAAGATTTATATTAGTATTTCCATCTTGCAGATAAAAGACATGAAACTGAGATAAATTCAATAATCAAGGCAAAATAGCTATTAATTAGAATCCACATTTAAGTCAATTATGCAACAAAATTTGGGTTTTCCCACTCAATTGAAACTCTGATAGTTTGGAAACGATGGATTTTTTACCATATAATCTACTACCCAAACTGGGAAGCCTTTGAGAATGAAAAAGGCTATTGCCAATAATTACTTTGAAACAACAGAGGTAAAACAGTAAGGACCTTGGAAAATGGGGACATATGATCATCCTACCCTGTCATATTTCATTTAGGCTATGTCACTATGGAAAAAATATAGATATAGGAATGATTTAAAGCAGGGTCAAAGGTTGCAATGCTTCTTTCCCAATCAATAATTTAGGGGAGGAACCATCTCTATGATCCCCAGCCTACCAGATTCAGCTGTGTTCTTAGACCCACAGTGCTTCAATCTAATATTCTTGAGCTGCAGAGTTGTAAGGCAACCAATTATTTACTTGAAGCTTATAGCAAGTGAATACTGTATTAATGAATATGAGATCTCAGGATGGGTCCTCAGATGAATCTGTGAACTTGCTTGATCACCACTGTCCCTTCTCTGCAGCTAGCTGACTTACATTAGCTACATCAGTCATAGCGGTGCTTAAGACTCAGCAATTGGCCTTGATTTGAATCTTCACTCTGCTTCTTAAATGTGTGATATTTTGCAAGTTATATAACGTGATTTTGCCTGAATTTCTGTATCAATAAAATGTGGATAGTAATAGCATGTATGTCGTAGAACTTGGCTTCCAACTGTATTCACAATGTTTAGAATTAGCATTGATTAGAATTATCATTACTTTCTACCATACAAGGTGTGGGATAAGTAGCTCAATTAAGCATAATCTTCTGATATTTGGCAAAGAGTATCATTAGTAATAGAGTGGTGAGTTTGGAGCTGAAAGTCTTGGGTTTAAAGTCCTCGCACCTTCACAGAATGTTCCTGGACAAGTCATGTTACTTCCCTGAGTATCATCTTCTCAAGTGTATAAATTGAAGCTAATGTTACCGTTAGAGACCATTGCCTATCCTACAAGGTCATTGTGAGCATCAAGGTAAGGTATTTTATAATCTAAAAAGTGATATATGAAAGTAAATTATTATAAATTGTAATTCTAACGTTTTGTTATAAATGATTTAATAAAAGTTGTTGACAACTTTCAAATATTTTGGAATAATAATTCCTAGCTCTTGTATTACCTTTGAAATAACTGATTAATTATCATTGCATAAGTGGATCCAGAGCTAAAAATAAAACCACTGTTGTCAGTTTTTGGTGAAGTAAACTGGGTTCAGAGTTTGCTTATGAGGCAAACTAATGGTCAGGAGAGCAACTGGCTACAGACGTCTCATTATATCCAAGACTTTGTGAAATAACAAACTGAACCCTCCCAAATATGTGAACTGAGTCCCAATATTAAAATACATTATAAATTATGAAAACACTGCCAGAATTAGAGCTCTCTGTGCTTGGAAGAGAATTCTGTGCTTCCTTGCAAAGAAATACAAATAGCAATGCTGAAACAAGTTAAAGAAGTCAGTTTTAATTCCCATTTGCTCCCCTGTTGAAGGAACCGGAGAAACAAACAGTACCAGAGTTCAGCAGTGGGCCAGAGGGGTCCCCAGGGCAATTTCCAGGGAAAAATTATAAATCAGGTGCAAGAAAAAGGCCTCTGTACTATGTGCAGTTGCTGTAAAAATCAGATTAAATGTGAAAGTTTCCCAGTGAAAATCTTGTTAAAGCAAATAACCAAAAAATGTAATTTTCATGGAAAAATCTGTACTTTAAAAGGGCATAGTGAGATTAATATTTGCCACCCTTGAAAAAGATGCAAGCACTTTCATGCACATGCCCTGGGCTGGTGTGGACTCAGGGTGCTTGATTCTATAATGCCAATACCTTATTCATTATTCACATCAAGCAAGAGAATCCCATTGTCCAGTTAGAGGAACCGGACTGAGTTAACTTCCCTAAGCTCACAAGCTGTCTGTTTTCAGGCTTGTTCTTTCTCACTAGTAAACTCCACCATCATTCAAGTATATCAAGCAGAGAAATTTCATAAAATGCACTTAAAACTTAAGTGGTAGAAAGAGCTCATGGTTGCCTAGCAACAGAGCTTCCAGAGGTACGCAGAGTGACAGGTTGAAGAGATCTCTAGAGAAGAGAGGAAACCTGGATTCTTGCTGTAGCTTTTTCTGGCTATATTAAGTGGGAAAATCATTTCAACAGTTGGAGGAACTCACCTATAAAATGACGTGCTTGAAGTAGATGATCACTAGAGTTCCTTTCACTCTTTTATTTATGATTGGATGAACTGTCAAGTTATTAGAGTCTTAGCCTCTGAGACATGACACCTGGGTTTAGATCCTAACATTGTCAATGAACACAACTTCTTTGGTCATTCCCATATTCCAGACTTGTCTAATTCTTTATGTAAAATACCACCCATTCATTACATGATTCTTTTGCATGATTTACTTAAAGAACACACAGTTCTAGAACACTAGCAGTATACAAGACATGGTGCTTGTGTTAAGGCTGTAAACACTAGTAAATCACAAACTGCATCCTCTAGGGGCTTATAGCCTTGCAGAGGATAGGAAAGGTTTATAAAACAGGGCATAGCCTTAGAGGGCACCTAGCAGAAAGTCTTTTTGTTGATTTCCAAGGATCCACAGTGATCTGGAAGGCTTTTATTTTAAGATAGAGTTTATATTGTAGTGAGTCCTGAAAATTTGCAGCCATCTTCCATATTTGGACATAGTAAAAAAACTGAAGCTTGAGTTAAAGGACTTGCCTCGAATTGCACACTTAATAAGCAACAAAGGTAGGATTCAAATTTCTACTTTCTGATTACACATTTAGTAACTTTTTTTTGGCAAATCAGGCCCTTGTATAAGGGGAAATTGATAAATACATATAAAAGATATAAAAATAGAGTGGTGATGGCCCTTGAAAGGAGGGAGAAATTGTACCTGGAAGGAATGAGGATAAATTTTCATCAGAAAGGTAGTATTTGAATTAGACATGGTGGGCTACATAGAATTAAATCTCTGAAGATAGGAAGATACAAATCCATGGCAGAGGGTCAATTATGTATAAAGGAAACAAAGTACCATTAGTAAGACTATACATAGCAAATATTGAGAAAATCAGCCTAGTTACAAGAATCACATATGAGAAGTAGAGTGGCAAAAGGCATAAGTGAGATTATTTGAAATCAGCTATGAAGGGCAGGTCCAGGGGCTTTGATTGCATTCAATTAGCAATTGGGAGATATTAATGTTTTTGAGCAAAAGAATGGCATCAATGTATTTATGGCCTTGAAGGGGTTACAGTTATGATGGATGCAAATTGTCATTGTGAATACCAATTAGGTGGTGGCAGCAATTGTCCAGGAATAGGCGTGGGTTGGCAAGAAGAATGATAATTGTCAAGGAGGGGAGGAGAGAATGGAGTCAACAGATTTTGGAGGGAGAAAGAATAGTATTGTGGACAAGCTGTCATAGGTGAGGAAGTGTTAAAGTGGTCACATGTATCAGTTATGCTTGGCAGCAGGGTAGGGATGTCGAGGCTAAAGCTATAGACTTTGGCATCATCTGCTTACAGAAAATATTTGGTAAAATGAGGGTGGATACATAGCCAAGAGGAAGATTCTGTACTATTTATAAATCTGTAGCCCCAAAATTAAATAGCAGGAACCTTAATTGCAGGAAATCATATTTTTATCTTTAATAATGTTATAATTAGCATATATATTCAGCAGAGTCCACTGATACTGAATATGAAGATGTCTGTCTTTTTACAGAGGGACTGTAATGAAACATTATCTACATCCTAAGATGCCTGAAGTTCATTCGTCAAGTCACAGCAGCTGAATGACAGTTTCTAGAACTCACTGTAATATAAACTCTACCATAAAATAAAAGCCTTCCAGATCTCTAGGGAGCCTTAGGAGTCAAAGGAAAGGCTCTCTGTTTGCTGCCCCCGAAGGTGCTACTTCTCATTTCATAAACCTCTGTTTACGTTTTCCTATTCTCTGCAGCCTGCAAGCCCCTAGAAGGTGGAGTTTGTGATTTATTCATGTTTACCCCCTAACTCTTGTGCCCTGTGTCTTTTCTTCTGTTTCCCAGAGATAATCGCTATAGCCGCTTAGTTTTGTCTGTTTTTGCCCTTTATACAGAGACAACCACTGAGTATATATCCTTTTGTGTTTGGCTTTTTCTACTCACTTATGCCTATGAAATTTATCTATAATGTTGCCTGTACCAATAAGCTATGTTTATTCATTCTTGTGTAGTACTCTACTGCATGAATATCCCATTATTTTTTTATACATTCTGTTGCTAAATGATTTGAAATATAATCCTGCTATGACATTTTCGTGCAGGTGTACATGTCTTTCTTTCTTTCTTTCTTTCTTTTCTTTTTGAGACGGAGTCATGCTCTGTCACCAGGCTGGAATGCAGTGGCACGATCTCAGCTCACTGCAACCTCCAGCCTGTGTCCAAGTGATTCTTCTGCCTCAGCTTCCTGAGTAGCTGGGACTGCAGGCATGCGCCACCACACTCAGCTAATTTTTGTATTTTTAGTAGAGATGGGGTTTCACCATGTTGGCCAGGATGGTCTCAATATCTTGACCTCGTGATCCACCCACCTCAGCTTCCCAAAGTGCCGGGATTACAGGCATGAGTCACTGTGCCTGGCTGCATACTTGTATTTCTAGTATGAGTAACACTGAGAATATTATTTCTGTGTGTGTGCATTTGTGTGTGTCTGTCTGTGTCTGTTTGTGTAATTCTAATTTTTAATGAAGTAGGATCACAATAGGCCCTTTCATGGGGCATAATGAACCAACCATCTGTAGTTGCTCAGTGAGGACACATGTGAGTAGACATAAGCCAGGCCAGAGCCAACAAACCCAAATGTAGTGCTAGCTCTGAGAGCATAAACAAATAAGAATGAGAGTAGCAATAAGTAGCATTAATTATTTCTTGATTTGAGCTATCAGTTTACAGAGGAGACTGATCTAATGAGCGGTGCAGAACAAAGAGCTTCTATATAGTGAAGATATGCTTGGTAAATAGAAATCAGTGTCATGGTTCCAGGTGGTCCATGTGGTTTTGAACAAAATAAAAACCAACATATAAAATAGAGAAAAGTGGTTCAGTTGCCGAAGCAAATAACAATGAGGATATAGTTGTATGTCAAGGTCCTCTGTATTTCACCTGGATTTCATCTCCAATTTCCAATGCCATCAGGAAACTGGAGTACAAATGAAGTGCAACTCAGGAAACAGAGGCAGAAGCCCAGATATGTGGTCTGGAAACTTATGGAAGAGATTAATGCAAGATTGCGGCTTATTGACAAGCAGATATCTATGAATCACTGCAAACAAACCATGGGCTGATTCTTGACCCTATCCTGAGGTTCTTGGACTGGCCAGGAATTAATAACTTTTACTCAATATAAGGCTGGCAACCCTAGAAGCAAGGCAAAACAATGGGCTGATTCTTGACCCTATCCAAGGGTAGCTGCCAGTTTTCTTATGGTCTCCTTTGGTTTAATCTAAACAGGCTCAGAGCTGAGTCTTGGTGGTATAGGCCCAAGAGCTATAGTCCAGCCTGGAAGAATGGAGCAGGAATTGGCTCACAATCATGATACCCTAAGATGTTTCAAACCTATATACTCAAAGAGAGATCATTCTAAATAGATTACCTATGCATTTTAAAGGCAAAATTAGGAATTTTATTGCCTTATTCTTTTGGAAACAATTTTCTTTTCTCAGTGGAATGTGAAATTAAGACAGATAAACCACTAAGCTATGTGTAGGCTATAGTATCAGAAAGTTGCTTCCCTAGTGGGACTGCAATGGGAACTCATGGAGAGGAAGTGTTGGCAAATTAAAGACCTCAAAGAGAAAGCTTATAATAAACATGTTATGCCCAGTGTATTCTAGTAAAAAAGAACACTGCACACTGTAATACTGAATTCAAACAAGGAAATTAAGTAGTATAACTGCCCTTCAGTTCCTTTTTGCAGTTGTGAGAAAATGCATTCCATTTCCAGATTCCTAAGTTAATGAGTAATACGTTGTATTTTACAAAGGAGCCTCCTTGAAATGCATTGATCGGGTTGTATTCTAGGACATGAGATCAACTTGGGAGATCTGGGGATGTGTGAAATATTTATTCTTGCTCCTTGATTGTTAATCTTCCCTTCACTTTTCCCTGCTCTTCACTGGGCAATTTCAGTATTCATAAATTGTTTCAGTGGAATATTGTCAGGGAGGGAATAAACAAGAAATCATAGAGTTACTGAAGATCTTTTTAACAAGGTCAAATTTAATAATATATGCTTGTGTTTTCTATATACCAGGCTCTGCCCTAATTGCTTTACTTATGTTTACTCAGCTAATTATTATACAATCTTATGATGTAGGTACCATTATTACAATTTACCTTTGATGAAACTGCAGCACAGAATGATTATGAAACTTAACCAGGTTTACATGTATAAGTAGTGTAGTTAATTAGATACAGGTTTTCTGGGCCCAACCTATGCACTTAACCACCATACTATGCTGCCTTTTAATTATATGTGAGCAGTACAGGCAATAAGAAGATGAAACCCTAATTTATTCAGTAGGCCTAACTTTATTATCATCTATGAATTAGATACTGCTATGATCTAAGTGTGGTAAATAAGACCAAAACATGTTGTAATTAGAACTGATAGATATAGGCTCCAAACTATAGTTGTGAAAATAGGCGCCTGAGTTCAAATTTTGTGTCCAATATTTTCAAAGAATCAGAGCAGACCTAGGAGTAAATCTGTGGTTCTTTCAGCACCTGGCCTAAACTTTAACCACAGCCCTGTAGATTTAACCACAATATTTAACAGAAGAATTGGTTCCTGCAGCTCTTTCCTATCTGCTGGTAAAATTCCTTTGTCACTATTTCATTTCTTGTTTTTATTCTGCTCATAGTCTAACTGGGTTTCCACTGACATCTATTTCTGTAGCTGGAGGTAGATGAAAAAACTCCCATGTTTTAGAAACACCTTGTGGCACCTTGGCTTTGCTTAAATGTACCATTCCCAAATATTCACTTTCGGGAGCTGCAAGACTGGAGTTGCAGGGAAATTGGTGCTGCTTATTAGGGGTCATTACAGTGTCAACCAAACTAACATCTATGCTGTGTTTATGCATATCCACACAATATAATCAATGAAGCCCAAGGAAATGAATATGAAAGCAACCATTGTGTTCGCCACTGTACAGAAGCATTGAAACACCATGACACTATCGTCTACCGCACTGAACCCCAGTAGATTTTTATTACATTACATAATGCTGGGTGACTGAAGGCCAAGGTGACATTTCAATGTGGTAATGAGCCTTCCACAAATCACAAATATCAGTTTCTGTGACTCTCATATCAATCTTGGTAATGTTTTTCGTTTTGCTCTTTTAAAGAGATATCTGGTACTTTATTTATTTTTATCTTATTTTTTTTAGACAGGGTCTCATTCTGTCACCAGGACTGGAGGGCAGAGGCACAATCTCAGCTCACTGCAGCTTCAACCTCTCAGTTTCAAACGATCTCCCACCTCAGTCTCCCGAGTATTTAAGACTACAGGCAAGCATCACCATGCTCAGCTAATTTATTTATTAATTTATTTTTGTAGATGCAAAGATTGGTATGTTTCCCCAGGCTGGACTGAAACTCCTCAGCTCAAGCAATCTGCTTGCCTCAGCCTCCCAATGTGCTGGGATCACAGGCATGAGCCACTGCGCCTGGCTGAGACCTGGTATTTTAGACAATAGTTCCCAGTGGCCCTGAGGAGTCTACACCAATTCTGGAGCTGAGATGGATGGGTTTATCAATCTAGGACATTCACAAAACTCAGGAAACTTTAAAAGCTGTTAATTCAGCCCTGCCTCCAAGGCCACAGAATAACAAAATCAGTGCTGCTCAGGCCCCTACTTCTTGCTATAAACAACAAACAAACTAAAACACAAAACACTATGACTTGCATATCATTTAGAAACATTTTCTCATGGATCAAAAAGAAAATTACACAACACTTGGGAAATGCAAAATGTCATTAATTCAAACATGGTTCTGTTAATTTGGAACCCTGAAATATACACATACAGTTACATTACATGAAAACAAATATTTATTTTGCTTAAGTTCAAGGCAGAGTTGGTGCTTTCAATGAGTAACCTGGTACAGTATAAGCAGCATGAGTTTAGGTTCAGAGAAACCAAAGTTTCTCTGAAACTGAATGTTTTGCCCCTTACCAGGTATGTGACCTGCACAGATAATTTCTCAGAGCCTCAGTTTTTTAATCTACAAAAGAAAGGTAATCACACACACACACACACACACACACACACACACACACCCACCCACCCCTCACATACATACCCCTCACAAATCTGTGAGATAACCTAGGCAAAGTACCCAGCAGAATTTCTGTCCTACAATTTCCATAGGGCTTTCTATATAAATCACTAGAGGATATCATGTTCAATACAAGAGGCAGACTAAGGAGGCCCATCCCAGTAGAGGTGCCACAAAGAGAAAATCCTGTTTGTGTCATTCTTTCTTATTTGAGCTCCTCTGCTTGGAATATTCATGTGGACTCAGAATAGTGTTTAATTAATGGATAGAACACTTTTTGAACCCCATGCCATAATGGGTCACTGTGAGTTTATTGATAATGGAAAAATTACATTGGAGAAGGTATTGCTGCGGTTCAGATGTGGTTTGTTCGTGCCAAAGCTCATGTTGAAATCTGATACCCAAGATGGCAGTGTTGGGAAGTGGAGCTTAGTGGGAGGTTATTGGGTCATAGGGATGGATAGATTAATACCATCTAGGGGAGTGAGTTCTCCCTCTTGCAGGATTGGATTAGTTAGCATGAAACCAGATTGTTCTTTCTCTTGTTTGGTCTCTTTACGAATTCCCCTTGCTTTCCCCGCCCCCTCCTTCTACCATGAGTTGAAGCAGCAAAATATCCTAACCAAGTGGGCTGCCTGATTTTGGAATTGCCAACCTCAGGAACTGTTCTCCAGATAAACTTCTTTTGTTAGTAAATTACCCAATCCCAGATATTCTATCACAGCAGCACAAAACAGAGTAAGACTGGTGTCCAGATAATATATTGTAGTAGAAGCAACACGAGGCAGCTGCCGGGTATTTAGGGATCTAGTTTCATGTGACAGCTAGCTAGCAAGGCATCCCGTTTCTTTAAGTGACAGTTTCCTCACCGGAAAAATGAGAAAAATGGCCCAAAGACCAGTATAACCCTGAACCACTCTTTGAATCTGTGAGGTAAAATTCCTTCATGAAAGAGTGAGTTCTGCAGCTCAGCAAATGGACCAACTGTTATGAAAGATTTAGAAGGTTTTAGAGGAGTCAAGAAACCTATCTGTGTTATTTCCTAAGTGTGGGTTTAGCTTAAGGAGTTTCTGGAGCACTGACTGATGGCAAAGCAGTGGCTTCATCACTGAGAAGAAAAGTGCAAATGAGTTTATTCCAAATGGGAATATTGCCTGCAATGCAGCAGTATTTTTCTAACAGTGTCATTAATGAAGCTATTCAATATCTTGAGGGTTTTATAACAATGTCATATGAATTTGATAGCATTTCATTTGGAATGTTTTATATAATACTCATGCATTTTAATAAGCATCATGGGTAATTAAGATGCCACAATATATTTATTATTCTCTCCTAATACCCTGTGAATCCAAATGGATTAACAAAGGTATTGCTTTGCATTTTACCCTCTCCCACATTAAGGAAGCTTTTCTAGGTCAGGGGCTTTGTGTCACTTTTCTCCTTATACCCAGCACATAGCATTGTGCTTAAACTGTGATTTATTTGGCAAATAAGATAATGAATCAATATTGGGTCACAAAGATCTGATGAAGTACTGATTTGGGAATTAACAGACATTCAGTTCAATGACAGTCTACCAGGAAGTTTAAATTTAGAAAATGTGGAATTCAGTCTCTATCAGATCCAGGTATGTAATTTTCACCTATCTGAGCTTACACATCCTCCTTGTCAAATAAGAGTGTAGAACAAGGTAATTGTAAAGGTATCTTTCAGTTCTAAATTGAGTGTTTTCATGCTGTATACATATTGAGAGTATAGATGATCTCACAATTGTATTTGGAAACTACACAGATTTAAGGAATATTAAAATTGCTTTTCTCCCTGAAAATATAAAATGACTGTCCAGTGCCTAGATAAATTTCTGTTACTTAAACCTGGCATTCCATTGCTTTGTCAGAACATATGATTTATTACATTTGAAATGACACATTTTGCAAGGTTGCTTTCAACATACAACATTCACTATAGAATATACAACTTTAGAGGTTCAATAGCATTTCTTGTCACAATTGTCCACTCACTTTATTTTAAATGTCTTGAGTGGGGGATTGTAGATTTTATTTTGGTCCTCACTGATGTCTTCCATATAAGAGATGCTGAAATATATAAGAGTATGAATGAATAAATGACATCAAATCTTAACTTCCTTCAAACGCACACGGTAAATAAAACAATGAGTAAATACAGTGAGAAAGACAGAAAAGGACTATGAAGTGGATCTCCTTTAGCTATAGGCTTGATTTAATTTAGAGATTTAATTAAGAGAGACACAGCTCAGCAGTATACTGTTGAAATTTCTTAGAGGAAAACTCAGATCAATTGGGTTGAGCACATATACCTTCAAATAAATGATTTCTGTTATTTATACCAGGTGAGTAGCATGTGAAAGGTATTGATTATGAAGACTGAGTGTCTTAATTTAAGATCTTTTTGTGTAATCTTGAGCAAACTACTAAACACCTATAGACTATTTAATAAAGTTTTTACTAAAGGAAGTGCAAAGAATGTTGCATGGAGCTTGACCTTTTTTAAAGTAATCTACACATGCTGGTTTTCTTTTTTCCTCCAAGATTTTATACTTCTTACAGTTGTCCATAAGGGAAAAAGAAGGCATTATATGCAGAAAATTTAGATAATCAGAAAGCATATACTACTTTATGATGTGTAATCTCACTGGAGTCCATGTCAGATGGACTTTCTAGCCATTTCTGATCCTTTTGATCTCTTTTCCCTTTTTCTACATTATTGCTTCTTTTAGACTACATTTCAAAAAGTGTGCCATCACAGAGGTAGACTGGGCCTAAAGAATTATGAGCTACTCACTTTTCAAGAAATAGCAGTTAAAGAAATTTTCTTGTATGGTAACTACTTCTGGGTGAGTTTCTGGACATTTTGTCAGCTTTGCAATTTCCAACTGCAGAGCTTTGTTGAAGGCCTGTTTATCTGTCATCTCTCTTCTACTGAGCAGAGCTTTAGCAAAGTGTTGTAGTTCTTTGTAAGGCTCGCTTAACTATGATTTATAGATTTTCATATGTGCCATTATGGAAGAATGGGCTTGGCTTCTACTGGTTTCTACATTGTCCAGAAAGTTTAAAATGGTCATTTTGAAGATAGCACTGCCAGAGTGCCAAGATCTCAATCTCATTAAATTAACCAAAACTACTAGAACAGAATTCCTTCCAGTGGTCTATCACTTGTCTCTTCAGGTTGATTTTAACCTTCAGTGTCTTTCTATTGCTGATTACATCTAATGTAAATACGTCTACGTAACTTTCAAGATCTGCCTTCAAGTGGCTTCCTCTATGCATTTGACTTCATCTACCATTGCTCCCTAAACCCCACTACCCTCAATGTATTTATGTCCTAACTCATTATCTTTGCACAAATGTTACCTTTCCCTGAGATACTCTCTCAATTCCTTAATCCATTTTATCTGTCAAGGTCAAGTCAATTTTGTCTTGTACATAAAACCTTTTCTGATTTGCCCAACCTTTGTAATTATCAGTTTCTTACTTCTCCCTGCTTCTATTATTGGAACTGAGAACGTTCTGCTTGGATAAGCTAATGCTGTGTAAGCCAGGACTTCCCAGCTCTTGCTCCTGTCAGCCGAGCCTCTTTGTATCCATAGGCAGGCAATGTAATTTTTGTTTTATGCCTCGGAGGAATGTGGTGATTAGGAGGAGGATTTATGAGGAAAATAGAGGATGGGAAGAATAACTTGATTCCTTATTTTTGTTTTTATTTTTTTGTCTCTTTTCTAAGATTGTAGGGAATTTAGTTTTATGAGATTTGATGTAACTATTTGAGTTCCCTGGATGTAGGCTGATCTGCTTTGAGTCCCATATAATTGCATGTGACACCAAATGGGAAAAGAAGGTGAATATATTCCTTCCCTTCATTTGGCATGAAATTCAGCATAATTTTGACATTGTGACGGTCAGAGTCCAGGCAGGTCACAGGTGCTGTACTTGAATCGCGGATAAATGTAAATGAGAGGAGTAGCAGGAAGAGGATGATTTGCCATTTTGCAAAAAGGTGTATTTAGGGTTTCAGGAAAATAAAAAAGGATGATGAAGAACCCCAAGGCTATCAACAACATCAAGTCCTTACCACCCTTATCCTAAAGGGCAAAGGGAGAGAACTGTTGCTGGAAGAGAAGGTGTGGAGAAGTTGCTGTAGGGGACAAGGCTGCTTGACAGTTTTGTTGATAGTTTTTCAGTCTACTGAAACTATGCAAACTTCTTGGCCTTCCAAGAAAGTTTGTGACTATATTTTAAAACTTTCTCTAATATTTTTCCCTTGATATTTTTGCCACCACCCTAAGTGAATCCCTACTATATTTAAAGGTAGGTATTATTCAGTACCTACCAGTGAAGCTTATGGGGAAGCACTGAAAGTTTTAGTAATGGCTCAGAAACATGTCACTAGTATGTTTCAGAGCTGAGAAGTCTAACTTGAGTGGCTTCACCGCAGAGCCAGCAATTTTCACGATTTCACTCCTCTGCCTCTATTTTGAAGTCACACTGTAGGGAGACCTGGGATATTTACATTATATAAAACTATATAGTGTATACTATATCGAGCTTTGAATGACATACTTTGTATTATATAGGTAGATCTTATTTTCACAATCTAAATAGAAAGATAAAAACCGCTTTTTGTTTTTATTATGAGAAATAACAATGAAATTCTAAGCCTCCCAACTGACTGAATGGACCCCTTCTTGTCCAAGGGAACCTTAGAGAAACCTTGAAAACTGAGTTCTCAGGCATGATGGGATGGGAGGTTAGACATGCCTCATTATACCCTTTCCTTGGCACACTGCTATTAAGCTTTCTTCCCTAAGAGAAAACAGAAACCAGCCCTTTCAAAAAGACTCTACCAGTGATGTCAACCAACCACTGGATACTGCTCTACCCTTTTGCAGTTTCAGCTAAACAACAACCACATTCCTTCCTGATAAGAGCCCACCAACTATGGAGTGGCTTTGGCTAGTCTATAAAGAATGTATAATGAGGGTTTTTATGTTCTTTGCTTCACTTTTGGCCATCATATGGCTGAAAACTCCATCTTGGAGTTGGTCATGCTTTTGCAGCCATTTATACTCATGAAGGGTCATGAAACTCAACTGTGCATGCACACGTTTCTCTTTTCATAAATGTACATGACTACCATAGCTTTCCAACTATACATATTTGGCCACCCTGCTTAGCATAAATTCCTGTTCCTTTTGCCCCTCCCTTGAGGTGTCTGTTTTTGGCTTCTGAGCAGTCTGTCAGAATGGTCACCCTTTAAGCTACAACCCTTTATGAGAAATAAAGCTCTCTTTTCCAAGTTCATAAACCTCATTATTTTAAAGTTAACAACAGTTATCATGTATATTTCATAGTCTTTCTGAGGGCTGAACACGTAGTAGGTACCAATTAAATTTTGTGGGTGGCTTAGTAGCCTTTGAAAGCTCAATTTCATGAAACTTAGTTATATATAAAAACACCTATCTGCCTATGGCTATTTTATCCCCATAAAACTTCTAATGAATGACACAGACAATGACAATGAGTATCTTTGCTGGAAGCTGCTTTCTGTGTATCTCAATTCCCTTGTGTTCATACATTTAACATGGGGAAGAACAACTGTTACATTTTCTATATCTGGCATATATTCTCTCACTGGTAAGTATGTTAGAATGTCATGAACAGGAATTACAATTACTTTGAAACATTTTGTGTAAAGTGAATTGAAGAGAAAGATCACCCAAGCAAGAACCAATGCTTTGAGATATATATATACAGCAGATCTAGTACTGTGTTCTATAAATGAGTGCTTACTACAGAGCACAGTGTTATAGCAGGAGAAATGGCTGTTCTCATTCACAATCAAGTGATGAAAAACTGAGAAAACAAAACAAGTCAAAAATTTCACCACAATTGGATATAGAAAACTTCCTACTTAGTGTAGTGTTCTTCCAAATTTTTCTTTAGGATTTTACTCTTGTACTTAATATTCAGTACAGAAGACATTTAAGTAGGCATCATCAGGTATCTTTATCCTATGTGCCTCCTCTCCAGTAATACACAAGATGTTTTGAAAACTCTGAGTAGATTTTTTACTAAGATGAGAGGTGGGCAGTGGGGTTGGCAATGCCCTTCATGATCCACTTTCTGTGTTAAAGGAAGAGTATGTGATGCCCTTGTTATGGAAGAAGAGCCTGTGTTATGGTTCTGCATCTGTTCTAAGATCTCAGATGAACCGTCTGCTGTTCTGAGAACGAGGATGGCAAGTCAGGTGTTTCTCATGTTTCTATCTTAAAAATAATTATTAGTTTGTAGATTACTACAGGAAATCCCAATTGATTTTAACTAGTAAATTATGAGACTTTATACAGATAAATTTGATAATCTCCTTGCCTCTTTTGTTTTCTATTTCCCACAATGACCCATACTTAGAGCCTGAAGAAACAGTATTTCACAATGTCCTTCAGGTTCAACCACACAAACTCACATATAAGGATAGATCACCCTGCGCAGTCAGTCTATTTAAGGTTAATGCATGCTACTTACCATGGGATTGTTTTTCCTTTACATATTAGTCCTTCTTCCTAAACTGATATAAGTTCCCAAGAACAAGGATGATTTAGAGTATCTGTTATGCTTCCTTTCAGATAAATACAATCTCATCTCCTAAGCCAATTCAAACTCACTCACTGCCAAGGTGTACTCCTGACCCTGTCTTAACATGACCTTTTCAATCATAATCTGAGGATCTATTAGAAATCCTAGTATTTTGGGGATATCACTGACTTTCTTAAACAAGTACCCCAGATATAAAAAAAAAACTAAAATAACACTTGTATTTCTTTTATTTCTAATATCTTGTCAAAATGCAACTTTCCTAAAGAAAAACTTTGCACCTCTTTTAATGGGGGGGAAAAAAAACAATACATGCATAAGTAGGAAATTTGACCATGAAAAAGGGAAAGATTTTAACAAATGAATGCAAGTATTAGTATCACTAGCTTAGTGCATTTTTAAATTTTTCTTGCAACATAACTATTCTTCTAAAAACCATCTTCCACCTTCTCTAATATATATGCACATCTTTTGAATACACTCATAAAAAATATCATCTTAGTGACTAAAGGAAAATTGAATTCTCATATTCTAAGCACTACAATGTAATGCAAGACATTCTAATTAAAATAGTAAATCTCTTTTAAAAATCCTTGTGTTATTACTAAAGCCTTGATTTTAACCTTCCTATATTAACATTGCTTCTTAAAGCAAAGAAGTGTGCCCATTACCTAGAAGAAATGAGCCTTCAGTGCTAGGCTTTTTAGTCAAAGGCAGGATGCAGATATTTTGTCGAGTGAGTCAGATAATAGTGATGCTGTCATGCAATGATGCTGTCTCATCATTCCAACAAAGAGTTTTGTCTTGATCACTTGCAGACTGGTAATTTCATCTATTTGGAGGGCTCATAGAGGCCATGACTTGAGTTTCAAAATTCAGTCCTTTGTGTGTTTAGGTATATATGTATTGGTTCTAATTTTGAGGCCTCCCATTATACAACAGACTAAAGTCATTTTTTGTCCCATCCTTTTTAAATGGAAGAACTCACTCATGCAAACATATGTGGAGAATCTGTACAACCCTAGAGGCAGACATTGGCTCTCATTCTGGAATTATTCTAGGCCACTTCTTACTTCCCTCATCTCAGCCAGTTCTCCCAGAATTGCCTAGCTCTCCAATTCTAGTTGATTTCAATATGTGGAGTCTTGATGCTTTACGGACCCACTTTGCACATGGTTCTCTGGCTCAGCCTCAACATTGCCTGTCAGTCACAATTTTACATTGTCTTTCTGGCATGAAGTAGAGATGATAAAGGGACAGTCCTGGTCTTCCTTGAACCAACCTTGTGGACATACCCCCTCATTCTACAAATTCTCCAATAGGGAAGCCAACTTGAAATTCAGAAAAAAAAATATTATATATATATATACATATATATATAATATTTTATATATATATATACATATATATATAATATTATATATATATATATATATATATGAAATCTATCATCCATCCACACATCCATAGGTACCTATATATATTATATATATGTCATATAATAATAGATATAATATTAGATATGTTAGTCTTTATACACCGAAGACCAGAAAAGAAAATATATCTCATGTTATTTCAACCAAGAAATATAAATATTAAGTTTTTAGCAAAATTATCTAAGTTACTTACTTATTGTATGAAACCTAAGTCAAATTTCTTAATTAGCTGACTGTATCTTGTGATGGACAGCTACTTTACCTTATTTGAAAATAGGATTTTTTTCATTAAATGTACACATAGTTTAAGATATCAAATAGTATCCAAAGATTTATAATGAAATACAGGAGCTTCTGCCCCATATGTTACCACTTCTGATTCTCATTTGTTATATACTAAACATTCCATACTTTTATATTCACACTAGCAGCTACTTCCATATATCTAAGTAAGTTACTTATACTTTCATTTGTACCTTTGTCAGTTTTAGGAATTATATGCTGTCTTGCAACAAAGAAAGTGCAGTCTGATGAGCATTTTCCTTCAACTCTTGAAGGCTTTGCTCCCTTTTCTTCTAATTTCCCAAGCTGCATTAAGAAATATAATGCCATCCTATTCTTAATCCCTTTTTTATAACCTGTATTTTCTCTTGGAGACATTGGGTTATTCACTGTAAACCCTGTGATTTGAAATTTTACTGTGAC
The DNA here is from genome assembly GCA_004027715.1 of Plecturocebus donacophilus. NCBI lineage: Eukaryota > Metazoa > Chordata > Mammalia > Primates > Pitheciidae > Plecturocebus > Plecturocebus donacophilus. Next base: position 33,992 of record PVKP010004989.1, on the reverse strand, counting down.
TTTTAAGAAAAGTACTTTTTGCATGGAAACTCAAATGCCCTAGTTTTGAAAATATTGTTTTCTTTTCTTTTTCATCTTCTTTTTCACTTTACTGAAACGTATTTATCCATTTTTATTTGAATAGTGCCAATCTATTCTCTCATCACTTCAGTTAGATATGTTACACCTTTTCACTTTCTCTTATATCTTTTGACTATTCTTTTATTGTTCAACTCTATCTCTGTATGCTGTATTTTGGAATACCTTCTTTAGAATTGCCGTAAAGCTCACTAAGTATCTCTTTGGTTATGTCCAAAATGCTGTTGAATGTATTCATTGCATTTTAAATTTGAACTATGTTATATATGTTTTAAATTATTCAGGCTATTTTTATTTGATATTTCTATTTTTCTGGTCATCCTATAATTTTAAAAATATAATGAATGTATTTGTTTTATATTTTGAGTCTATTACTTCCGAAATTGATATTTGTGAGACTTTTTTTTTTTTCTGAGATGGAGTTTCGCTCTTGTCACCCAGGCTGGAGTGCAATGGCACGAACTTGCCTCACCGCAACCTCCATCTCTCAAGTTCAAGTGATTCTCCTGTCTCAGCCTCCCAAGTAACTTGGATTACAGATGTCCACCAGCCGTCCTGGTAATTTTTGTATTTTTGGTAGATATGGGGTTTCACCATGTTGACCAGGCTGGTCTCGAACTGCTGATCTCAGGTAATCCATCCGCCTCAGCCTCCCAACCTGCTGGGATTACAGGAATGAGCCACCTCGCCTGGCCATATTTGTAAGTCTTGACATTGTTGTTTACCTTTTCTACTGACCCTTGCTCTGGATGACTTAGTTCCAATTCTATTCTGTGATTTTCTGAAACACAGTCTCATGTTCACAGGAATCTTATTGTGAGATGAAACATTGAGGCTGGGATTAAAGTGGTTTGTATTTAGCTTACATTTCTGGATTTATGTTTGTCATTGTTTCTGGACTCAGAATAACCTTTACTTTCTTATCAAAACAGAAGTGCATTTAAAAGTTAAAAAAAGCTCCAGAACTTTTCAGAACCTTTTGGTATTTTGTACCAGGTTTACTTCCTTAGCTTTCTTGTTCACTATTTTGCCAGCTAGGGAAGGTACAACTCAGCTTCACTCTTTACTTGTATCCAACCAGGCACTAACTAGAGAAACGGACCAAATTTACTCTCTTATCTGGAACAACTGCAAAAACTTAAAGGACAAACAGTATGAAAACAACAATTTAAGGTACAAGCCATCCAACAGTGAAGGCTGATGAATCCTAAGACTGGAAATGAAGGAGGTGAACTATCTGGTTTCCCAAACTCACTGCCTTGAGAGTTTTCAGGCTACAGCACAAAGAAGGGGGAACCCAGGCAGAGCCCAGCAGATTCTCTGAGGTGAGGAGGAGCTATGGATCCAAGTAAAGTAAGGCAGCTATATTTCACAGAATGTATTAGTTCATTCTCACACAGCTATAAAGAGATACCCGAGATAGAATAATTAAGAAAAGAGGTTTAACTGGCTTACACTTCCACAGGCTGTACAGAAATATGGCAGCATCTGCTTCTGCTGAGGCCTCAAGGAGCTTTTACTCACAGTGGAAAGTAAGGCCAAAGTAGATGTCTTACATAAAAAGAAAACTTAATCAAAATTAACGTAGAACAGACACAGATGTTTGATTTAGCAGACTAGGATATCAAAACACTCATTATAGTATTCAATATGTTCAAAAATTTATGTAGAGACATGGAAGATATAAAAGATATTAAACATTTACACTGGACTTGGCATTCTAAGACAGGGAAACAAGGAAGATAGAATAGGATAAAAATGTCATACTTTCTTTTCAAATAGAATGCCTTTCTTGCTTGAAAGGACCTTAACTTTCTCCCTTGAGAGGCCTTTATTGGGGCTTAGAATGAAAGTTCTAGAGGGGCTTACTCAGGAGAGCTATAGTCTTTGCAGTTTGCAGAGAATTTTTGGAATAGCCTAATAGTCTTCTCTATCTCACCAATGAGTCTGCAGATGAGCAGGGACCATGTACTACATGAGAAGCAAGCGGAGTTGGATCCTGTTTGCAGAATCATCCGTATCTTGTTTATTTTCCACCAGTTGTTTAACTTCATTGGGCTTTGTTTTCATAACTTATAAAAGGAACATGTTTCTTTCAAATCTAAAACAATATTTGATAAATCTATCCTGTACTATATACCCTGTGCTCCTAGTCCAAGGTTCTAGACAGTCAACTGTTAGCACAATAACTGAGTAAAATTGAATGCATATTTTTAAGTAATCATTTTTTTAGGAAAACTTATCTGAGTAATTATTTCTCAGTATACATTTTTTAGATTTTTTTGGTTGATATACAATACATGTCCATATTTTCAGGATACACGAATAGGGTGTCTACACTTAACATTCATCAATTGTACATCACATTTCAAAGTAGCTGGAAAAAATAATTTGAATGTTTCTTGCATAAAATAGTTAAATATTTAAGGTGATAGGTATCCCACTTACCCCAATTTGATTACATAAACTTACTAGTATATTTTTATCATTATATTAACTCACTATTTATTTACATAAGAAAGTTAAAAATGCATCAAACTTAAGTTCCGTTGTCATCTCCAATCTAACCAGCTTCACTTTTCTTTTCTTTACTTTACTTTTCTTTTCTTTTCTTGGTGAAGGAACCAATGAAGCTTCATCCACACAAATCAGAAACATAGAAGACAGCATCAGCTCTGCCCTCCACCTCATCCCTGTTCCCTCACCCAATCAAAAAATAACTTATTGAAGCCCTCCCTTAATCTATGTTTCTACCAACCCTGTCTCTCTGAGGTTTCATATTTTCTAACTTGGAGAGTAAGGTAGTGTTCTCTCATCCAACCTTCAAAATCTTGACTTCTTTCCCCCTAAAACACAAATTTTACCTTATTACTTTCATTTAAGTTAATTTACCAAGTCAGTTGTCTAAGATATCCACAGCAGGCCAGGCACAGTGGCTCATGCTTGTAATCCCAACACTTTGGGAGGCTGAGGTGGGCAGATCACTTGAGGCCAGGAGTTCGAGACCAGCCTGGCCAACATGGTGAAACTCTGTCTGTACAAAAAATAAAAAAAATTAGCTGGGCATGGTGGTGCACATCTGTAGTCCCAGCTACATGGGAGGCTGAGGCAAGAAAATTGCTTGAACCCGGGAGGCAGAGGTCACAGTGGGCTGAGATTGTGCCACTGCTCTTCAGCCTGGGCAATGTAGCAAGACCTTGTCTCAAACAAGAACAACAACAGATGACCACAGCATAGAATACCCCAGGTAGTCTACTTTGATCTTCTCTCATACCATGCTTTCCTATATACCTTATGATACAATTACACTAACATACTTTCATGATTAGACTCATCAAACTCAGGTACACTTAAACTCACTGCTTCTACCTGGAATGCTAATTCTCTGCTTGGCAAACCACTGTATCTTTGTTAAGATCTTGATTAAAAGTTGCCTCTCTGATGCCTTCTCCATTCCAACAGGCATTACACCCTTCCTCGTCCTACCCCTGGGCAATTTCACCTACTGCCTTCCTCTTTGGTGCCATGTATCACGTTAATTTATTTTTCTATTTTTTCCCAAGCATTTCAGTTTTCATATATATGTGGTAATGTATTTTATGTTTAATCTTTTAATTTTTAATTTTTGTGGGTACACAGTAGGTATGTATACTCTGAGGATACATGAGATGTTTTGATACAGACATCATGTAATTTATGACCATCCATTTAGAAGCCTGTTTTGCAAGGCTGTTTATCCAAGTCAGTGGATAAGGGAACACAATGTACATGACATCAGTCCATATTTGCTGCTTATTTTTATAATTTTTTCCCCTGAAATCTATAGCTGTTCTTAATCTCTGCCTCTGCTTTTTTTGTTGTTATTGTTTCTATTCAGAGGAGTCACTGAGAGAGCCTATTGAAGAGGGTTATCATTTTGCCTGTTCTGTGATGCAGGAAGCGACGTCATGTGGTTCTGCCATTTTATCGTTGTTCCTTCTGAGCCTGAGTGTTCTTTCTCTTGACGATTCAAGTGAACCAGGGCAGGAGGATGACATCAGACTGGGCTTGTGCCTGATGATAATTCATTTCTGAAGGTGCGATATTAAGTGTCGCAGTGTCCAGCTGGTGATATTTCAGCATAGAAACCTGTTAAACAGCCACGGCACCTTTAACGAGATGGAATGAATTGATTTATTTCTGTTCTGAATTGCTTGGCAGTGCCTCAAGACTAAGGCATCAGATTTGCTCAGTGTGCTATTTAGGAGATTATTTCTTCCTTCCCTCAGCCAGACAGAAGACTGCAGTAGGTAATGATAGCTTAGACTTGGGAAATGTCCTTCAGAGAAAGCACCAGGACACGTTTCAGAGAAGATCAGATGACTCTCCAGCTGCTTTCCCTGGTGGACCTGAGGAGGCCCGCCCCTGAGCCGGGACTTTAAGGGATAGGGTGCAACAACCTGGAAGCTCAGGAGATCACTCCAACCATTATTTCCCCATCTGTGGCTTATTGACAAACTCTTTCATATCAAGACACTGATGCTGATAACGTGAGAGAAAGGACTAGATTAATTATGGGGTGATGAGTATTTTAAATGCTAAAGGCTTTGTCTAAATCAACTCACATTTTTCCATCCAGTGATTCTTCTTTTGAATCTTGTTAGATTGACAGTAGATCTTTTAATTTTTTTCTCCCTCTAGGCATGCCTTTGAAGAACGTGAAAATGTGAAAATGAAATGGATACTGTGCTCTTTTTGGCTAGGACTGGGGAGGGCCCACTCACTGATCTCTGCTACCCAGCCCCTTTCAACATCAAAGCTACTTTTTGCAGGATTCAACTCCGAGGCCATTCAGTGGCCAGTTGTGACGCTGTTGTCACTCTTAAAGCTGGAATGAGTTACGGTTCAGATGGTGGCTTTTGTCTGAGGCTTGGGATTCCTGTTTTGCCATTTCTAGCTTGTGTGTTTGAGGCCCTCTTATCCCTAACGTTTTCATTTGTAAAATAATCCTTTCCATGGACCCTGTGCATTTCATGGAAATGTAATAGCATCTTGCAGGTGCCTGGGGTCTGGAAGATGCTTTGTAGATGTTGTACCTTTCCCTATGTGTTCCAAGTGACCGTCATGTGGTGCATTCTTCATTTGGTTCAAGCAAGGAAGAAAGTGTTGGCAGAGGGCTCTATCTCTTTATTGGCCCCTGCCGTTCACTGGCCCACTCTCTTCCCTGTTATGCACAGTGATGGCAGAGAGAGCAACAGACAGCTTGGCCAGACACACTAAGCTGAATAAAAGCACCAGCCAGATAGAGGTCTATTCTGTTAAGAAAGCATCATCCAGATTGGGTGAGGTGGCTCACGCCTATAATTCCAGCACTTGGGAAGCCAAGGCAGGTGGATAACCTGAGGTCAGGAGTTCAAGAGCAGCCTGACTAACGTGGTAAAACCCTATCTCTACTAAAAATACAAAATTAGTCGGGTGTGGTGGTCCATGCCTGTAATCCCAGCTACTCAGGAGGCTGACGCAGGAGAATCTCTTGAACCTGGGAGGCTGAGGTTGCGGTGAGCCACAATTGCGCCACTGTACTCCAGCCTGGGCAACAGGAGCAAAACTCTATCTCAAAAAAAAAAAAAAAAAAAGCATCCAGAAATTGAATTCACTATAACACAAGGGAAAGATTCAAGGATCACAAAGTGCCTGCTAGGAAGTGGCCAATGAGGGCTGCACAAAGTGTTTAAATTTTAGTCCATCCCCAAATACAGCCTTGGACAACAGCATCTCAGCCATGTGCTGGCTGAATTGGGAGATGTCAGCTGCCTGGCTTTGCTCTTCCTGCCTACTATGTTAACTCATGCACCATTATTACTGTGGTTAGGAAGTATGGTGAATGGTAGATAGAAGAAGAGAATGGGAGTGAGAGATTTACACAGTTCTGAATGTTGGGGGTTAGGGTTGTGGGTTTTCCCTGTCAAAATTATATTTATATCAGCAGCATAATAATGATTAAAAGCACACCCTTTGGAGTTAGACTTCCTGTCTTAGAATTATGACTATACTACTTAATCGGCTATCTCTCCTTTGACAGATTTGACTTTTTTGATATCAATTTCCCAAGCTGTAAAATGAAAATAGTAATAGTATTTAACTCATGTTTTAAGTTAAATGAAATAATACATATAAAGTGCTTAGAATAATGTCTGACAAATAGTGTGCACTCACTAAATGCAATGTTTGTTCTCACTGCTGAAGTAGCAAATCTCTGGTATCCTTGGGCAAGAGATTTTGGCTTTTGAATTTACTTATCTAAGATCCTCTAGAACATCTCTAACACAATTTCTTCCCAGCAAGCATTCCTGCGATCCCCAAACCCCCTTTTCTATATTTTTTGTCCTTGGAGACATCTAAAGTTTAAAGTTATATGTATCTTCTTTTCTTAGCAATCAATACCCATTACATATGTCTCACAATTACAGTTTTTCCTGGAGACAGATGTTAATGGATTCTGTCCAACCCACAAGACCATCACTGCCCTGTACATCAGCTCTTGAGTTTCCTAAAAGCCTGACCTTCAGTTAGAAAGTGATCAGGAAGCTTCTAAAAAACCCTAGGAATCTAATCAATATTTCTCACTCCATGGTAATGATTAGTAGAGGACATCAATTGTCATCAGCAGTCCACCACAATGTCAGACAAGTAACACAGGATGCAGGCTTTTGACATTCACCATCCATTATACATCCCCTGGGAGGTGGGAGCACTTCCAGTTTCCATGACAGCAGTTGGCCAAGCTAATTTGATGGCCTTCAAAAATAAAAAAAATAAAAGAAATCAGATAATATATGATTAAACAACAGTAATAAAAACTAGACAGTAGTTTTTCAGGAGCCTGGGTTTTTTGGGGTCTATCCAAATACCAATGATTGGACTTCATGACTCAAAAAGTAAAGAAAATTTATCCTTCCAGTCTAAAATCTCCATTCAAAGCTTTCCAGCTGAAAACCCCGTTCCCCTTTTGTTTAGGGATATGGTTCTTGATTGCCTATTTCCATCCACAACTCTTCCAGAGATTAACACGGTGTTTGAAACAATTCACCTAGATTTCCTTCTGTAATAATCAAGAATGGAATTGATCAAATTCCTTAAGAAATTAAAGTCACGATTTTGAAGGTCCAGTGCTGTCTGGAAAAGGGACAGCGGCAGCCTGGAGCAGTTTTCCAGCTAACAGGAATTCGTTAGCTATGTGGCCACCTAGTGACGCTTCCATGAATGTCACTGATGGATTGTCAGGTATACAGGCAATCGCTGCTAATAAAGAAGTTATTATCTTTCTTAGGCTATGACTTCCTAATTTTAGCACATATGATGTGAGTTTCTGAATTCTAGAATCATCCAGGAGGACAGATGCCTTGATAAAAAAGGCGGAATAGCTGTGGGGAGATGGTTGGTATTTGGGAATAATTGCTGGTATATCAGGAATGCTGATGATAGGTCATCTGTCAGTGAAGGTTTTGTTTTGTGTCATCATCGGTGCATTCCTGGCAGAACTGATGTAAATATGTACGTGAGATTCCTTGCACAGCAACATTTTGGTAATATCTTATACCAAGTATGGATTCCGATTTATTGTTTTGGGTGTTTTTTATTAAGTGGCTGAGCTGGTCCTAAACTGCCCAATCAGTTTTCCCCATCATCTCCCCTAACTCCCTTCCTGAAGTGTCCAGCCATGGGCAGCTCTGCTCAGGTTTTAATTCTCATTTTTGTGTTTTATCCTGTTTCTCTATGGGTTGCCCTGGGGTGGGCATGTTATAGTGGTCAGTAATTTGGACAGAGGTTTTGTTTAAGCCCCCAGTGGCCTGTATAACTTCAGCCCTCAGAGCACTGGTCTGTGTGTGGGTTGGGAGTGTAATCAAATCTCATCAGCTTTCAGTCCTCTCCTGGATTTTACTCTCTGTGGTACTCTCTCGGATACCCACTCCCATGCATGTCGCAGGGATGAGTGGAGAGCTTGGCCACCCTTCCATGCTTCTCTTCATTATCAGAACATCCCTGACTGTGACCGTAGTTCCATCCTTGGCTGGTCCACTCCTCATCTCAGCTGCAACTCCAGTCCCAGGATAGCTAAGACACATCTTTGTCCTATTTGTTTTCCATAGGTTATAGCATTTTTGCTTATAAATCGTTTGGATTTCCCCAACCCAAATCCAACCCGTGGAAGGGCATTAAAAATGTAAATACAGAATTAGATAAACAATGTTGAAAAGGTCAGTACAAGTGATGGGTTCTAAAGGGCAAGATCATTTGTTTCCAGATAAATCTGTGTCTGTTGAGAGCAGAGGGAACATGACCCAACTGCAAGGACAGCTCCATACCCTAAAACACAGCATCTCCAAATGCAACAAACTCAGGGTGAATTTGGTCAGGTGCCAGTAGCAGAATGGGTTTTACATCTTTGTATAGGGCAGGGACTCCCGATGTCCATTCCTGGGAAATCACGGTCAGTAACTGGCTCCAGAGCCACAGAAAATCTGGGTTTGTAAGAGGTCAACAAGTAACAAGGAGCTGTGACATTTGATTCTTCTCTGTAGACACTGGAAGGAGAGGCTTCCTATTTAAAAGAAATAGAAAGTCCTAAGGCCTGGGGTCTACATGTGAACAAACTTGGAGAACGTGACCTAAAATTGAAAGGGGGGTTAACTGTCAGAGGCTTCTGGGGTTGTTGGAAGGAAAGGGAAGCAAATTAGAAATCTAAAGCCATCTGAACAGGAAGCAATAAGGTAGGAGAAAGGAGGGGGTACAAGACATGTTTATTATTGGAGAGGGAAGAACTTTGAAAAACAAAATCACCAGAAAGTAGCAGTTAGTTAAAAATGGATTCCAAGAGCAGAAGCAATGGAGGGGAGACGATGTTCTCTGAAAGAGATATGGAAACAATTTTAAAAAAAGAATCAGAAAGGTGATCCTTTTATAAAGGAAATACTATGTTATCAAAATGTGCTTTGTTCATTCACATATGCATTGTTGAGGAGAATATGAAGATGTGGCTGTTCCTTAATTTTGGACGTTAGAGGCTTATTGTTTGCTTTAACGAGGCCAGCATATATTAGATGTGGAGTTTCTGGGGTTCTTCCTTTTTCCACAAATTTACATGAAATGTTTAAGTTAGTTTCTTTGGCTTTAAGTGCACATTTGTCCACACCCTTTCTTTTTCTATTGTACTTTAGGTGGGGTACATGTGCAGATCATGCCAGATTGTTGCATAGGTACACACATGGCAATGTGGTTTCTGCCTCCAGCCCCGTCACCCACATCTGGCATTTCTCCCCATGTTTTCCCTCCCCGACCTCCCCACCCGTACCCCCGCTGTCCCTCCCTTAGCCCCCTCAACAGACCCCAGAGTGTGATGCTCCCCTCCCTGCGTCCATGTGTTCTCATTGTTCAACACCTGCCTATGAGTGAGACACCCTTTCTTAAAGGGCGACTTTGGTAAGAACAACAGACACTGAGGGAAAGCTCCTGCGGTATCTATCCATTGCTGAGTCACTGCTGCGCTGTGGAGCAGGCAGGCTCTCCTCCAGGATAAAAACGCGTCAGCAGAGCAACACAAATGTCAAGAAGGACAACAGCCTTTCTGCCTTCCTTTGTAGCCTTCATTTATTTCATCGGGTCAGAACATTTTCATTTAGCACTTGAAATCTTTATTTCAGTAAATGAAAAATAATATTGCGTGTAGCTTTAACAGTTCACAAGACGAAAACAGAGGACACAGGAGAACACCTTGGGAGGCATCTGCGTTAGAAGCAGCTGAAGTCATTCCCAGGATAATCCCCCGTCCCATAACAGACAGGGAGGGGGCAGAGATAGTACAGAAATGGCACGTTGTCAAGTTGCACATGATAAAGACCTTAGAAACCCTTCTTAAGAGTCGTGAGTATGTCCTCTCACTTGGAATAAATTTTCTGAAATTCTTGTCACCCTCTGATTTTTCTGTCAGCTTCTTAAGAAATTCTAGAAAGGCAAACCTAGGAATTTAGAATTGCCAGGAGCGTTCTGTGTCTTCCTTTCCTGCCACTATTATTTTAAGGACTATCTTGCAGTTCTGGCCACTATTCTTTTGCCTCTTTCACTTTAAATTACCTGGTGGAGTCCTAGTCACTCTGCTGTATCTTCTTTGGCATTTCTCAGCAATTTCATTTAAGTCATAATTAGTGATAATGATGTCATGTTCAAGTTTTTTAAAAGTACTCATGTTTTCGAAGAAGTAACTTTTTATATGCAGTGTTTTACTTCTTAGACTGTACGTTATCATCCTCAATGTTTGGATTCTTAGAAGAAACTCGAGTAACATTTAGTAGGAAAAATCCTACAGCAAGATTACAAATTTTGATATTGCAGTAAAGAACATTTGAAAGACCTTACGAATTTTTTTTCTGCAGCATATGTCTATGATAGAGAGTGCGAATTCTACTGGTGAATATTAACAGGAAGAAGTTGTTTCTCTTAAACACTTTCTGTCTGGATAAAGAACATTAGAAAAACTAGCAAAGATTTGAGTAGCAAATATCTAGGTAAGGTTGTGAAGATCTTGGGATCCAGAATCCCCAGCCTAGGCATGCACAGTCATTTTGGATATCCAACTTCAAGCTCTAAATAGAAACAGATGGTTAAAAATAAATTGTTTTCTATAAAATCTGTGAACCATGTATTTCTTCATTTATATCTACTAATTAGAATAACCTTTCTGGCTTCTGTAGTCCCACATTTATTTGTGCTTTTAGAGATCTCCCTTGCCATTGCTAATTAAGCAGTTATAAAATAAATAGGCCTATTATGAAAGAAAATAACTGTGTTTTCCATTATGGGATGCCAGTTTGCTTGCACTAAGGAGTGTCTCCACTCTCTGTGGGACAGGTTTGTCATTGTGGAGCAGCAGGATCGTTAGAAAATATCGTGCTTTTCAGTGGAGGGAGGCGGTATATCTGTATTAAGCAAAATTCCTCATAAGAACTCTTTGTGGAAGGAAGCTTCGTACTAATCCAGTATCTAGTACACTGTAAAAACTCAGCAAAAATGAAAGGAGGAAGAAATGAAAACAAACTCAAAATATACTCAAGCCATGCTCATTTTCTTTCCCTTTGACATAAATCACAATTTTTGGATAAATGTTCTAATATAGACAATCAACCCTCGCACGTACTGATTTGTTAAGTGGAAAATTTAGAAAAGTCATCACGAAGGAAACTGTTCCTTTTCTGTGATTCCCAGCATTACTAAGTCCTTTAACATACTTGAAGAAAACCTGCGGGTTTGTACCCTCTGACCAACAAAAGTCTGAAAGAATAATGCTGCTTTTCTTATTCCTGACCTGTATGGAGGCTCTGGCACTGTTGAATTCTAGATTGCTCCTTTGGTCGGGCTTGAAAGTTTTGGATTAAAACATCCTTAGCAGAATTATGTATTAGACATTTAAGCATATCAGCTAAAACAATTTTATTCTGTTTTATTCTGAAAACCTTTTTTTTAGGTTTTTATTTATTCTAAAACTTTTATTCTAAAACCCTTTTATTCTGTTAATAAGTACAGAGGATATCCCCAGTAAGTCAATGAGTAGGTAAAGAACACAAAACTATGCCAGCATTTGAAAAATAAAAAAGGGAGGTAGTATCTGTCGGGGTAACCTACCACTTGGAATTTTGATTGGGATCTGCAATTCCTTTTGAATCTTTACTTGCAGGTTTCTGTAATAAATAAATTATGTTGTATCAGGAGCTGCACCAGATGTTACAGTCATGTGCATCCACACACAGACATGCACATGCACACATCCACGTGAGCACATACACACACATGCAGACCACCTCTGCTTAACACAGTTTGTAAATTCCAATAAGATTGGGGAGAGGGGGATAGATAGTTCTGGTTAAGTGAAGTTCTATCAGAAACCATTATTCCTTGTAAAACTTGTGAATCTTCCCTAGAATATATTAGATAAGAGATTTTCAAACGCTTTTTAATGATTAGCACTTTCATTCCAATAACATCTCTATTGGAATCCCAGTAAAATTGATTTTAAACATGGACTGTACTGGTTCAAGGAGTAATTCATTCATACAACTCCCCCAGCTGTCTGGCACTTCCTGTGATTCTTTTGTGTGATCTGAAGATTCTGTGCATCTGCAGGCTAGAACTAATCAACGAATCACAGCGTTTTAGTTGTCCATAAAGAAAGCTTAATGAGCATGATTGCTTTTAAAAATACAGAGTTGAAAATCGGTGTGTATTCAGCAGCCAGTTCTGAGTAACAAGTGCTCTACGGAGTAACCTTGAGGATGTACAGATAGAGATTCTAGCTATTTGGGCAACTCCTAGAAATCCTGTAATAATTCCAGTGTGTGTGTGTGTGTGTGTGTGTGTGTGTGTGTGTGTGTTGACTCAGTCTATAATGCATGTGTGTGCTAATATGGCTATTTTGTTTCTTCCTTATAAATAAAGATGCAGGGATTATACTCCCTCAGCTAAATGAGGGTTCCAGAGGAGAGCCCTCTGGCTGATCAAGGACTCATTGAAAACCATCGCTGTTTTTTGCCTTTCAGAACAGGGGCCAGGACTAGAGTGAGGTGAGTGAGGCATTGGTCTCAGGAGCAGAATTTAAGGAGTGAAAACTAATTCAGCAATTAAGATAAATTATACGCAAATGTGTTAGTTTAAAAATATCAAAATTAATTTGCAAGAAAATGCATGTATCATGATGAACAAAATGCCAACATTTTAAACAAAGACTGGGTCTTCCCCAGGACTTGTCTGGCTCACCTCCCCCTCTTCACCCTAATCTCCACACTGTTAAGAAGTAAGTCTCTATGAAAGAGTGTCCCATTTCTACCTCTAGTCAGAGAGCTATCGATGTGATATTATTGGGACTTTTCAAGAAACCAACAAATGGTTAAGTTGCATAAAAATCATAAGCGGAAAGGACACAGGCCATCACCAGGAGGAATGGGAGGGGGGACATACCAGTGTGATGTAGTGAGGACTTGAAAAACTGGTGGGCAGGCTTTCCAAGGACTCTGGAGTTCTCTGCTTGTGAAAAGAGATACTGTTAACCTGCAATTCCTAGTAAATATAGAAATACTAAAAGACCCAGGTGTAATATTCTTGCCTAGATTGTTAGCCTGCAACACATGAGTCTATCTACGGATCTGTCTATAAGTCAAATTTACATATAAAAAGAGTGGGGATTTATATGTTATCATATGAATATCATGAGGCACGTTTGTTAGCCACTTACTATCTTACTATAACTAAGTGACTGTATGCCTGAAATTCCACAACCAGACACATTGCTTTGGGGTTTGAATGTCTTTGAGAAACTCCATAACTTCCTATTAAAATACAAAAGTTCCTACATTAAGTTTCCCTCTTTAAAGTGCGTCCTGGCTGGGTGCAGTGGCAGCTCATGGCTGTGACCTCAGCACTTTGGGAGGCCAAGGCAAGCAGATCACCTGAGGTCGGGAGTTTGAAACCAGCCTGACCAGCATAGAAAAACCCCGTCTGTACTAAAAAAAAAAAAAAAAAAAAATTAGCCTTGCATGGTGGCATATGCCTGTTAGCTACTCGGGAGGCTGAGGCAGGAGAATTGCTTGAACCCAGGAGGTGGAGGTTGTGGTGAGCTGAGATTGTGCCATTGCACTCCAGTCTGGGCAACAAGAGTGAAACTCCATCTCAAAAAACAAAAATAAAAAAAAATAAAGTGCGTTCTCTTAAATTTCCAGTAGACATTAATACAACTAGAAAGCATGGTCCAGTGGAAGCAGGACCTGGGAGAGGCACTAGATGCCAGAGAAAGGAGAGAAAAAACAAACAAACAAACAAAAAACAAGCATCATTAATGTAACAGATAAAAGAAGCCAAAGACAGACCTGCTACAAACCCCAGTTTTGCTGAGGACTGGACTTTGCTCGGTAACTATGTCAAACAAGCCTCAGTTAAATCATCATTGTTCGTAATATTTCATGCCAAGAAATACAAAAACTCTAAATATGATGTTTGAGGGTCCAAACTCTACTATCTGTGTCAATATCATGGAGTATATGCCATCAGCAGCAAACTGAACTTATTCATATATTCAACAGATATGTATTTGTCTTCTGTTCAAGGGTCCCTCATTTAACCAAAAAACCAAAAGCCCTTAGAGGAAGCTGAGAATCTGGAATCATAACAAATATTCCTAAGTTCTATGATTATTCATCACTGACCAGTGCTCAGGCTACCTTTCCTGACTCCTCTTTCTGGAAGTCCATCTCTTTTAACATACTAATTTAAGGAAAACGTAATTAGGAAAGTAACTACAACAGCACATGAGGCATAGCAGTTTTTTTTTTTTAAAAAAATACATGTTGCCTGGGCGCGGTGGCTTATGCCTGTAATCCCACTACACTGGGAGGCCGAGGCATGCAGATTACGAGGTCAAGAGATCGAGACCATCCTGGCCAACCTGGTGAAACCTTATCTCTACTAAAAATACAAAAATTAACCAGGCGTGGTGGCATGCACCTGTAATCCCAGCTACTTAGGAGTCTGAGACAGGAGAATCACTTGAACCTGGGAGGCAGAGGTTGCTGTGAGCCAATATTGCAGCACTGTACTCCAGCCTAGCAACAGAGCCAGACTCCGTTTCAAAAAACAAACCTATATATATCGAGTGCTAAATATATACCAATCACCATGCTAGGTACATTTACATATAGTTTCTCATTTAAACCTCAGGACAAATGAATGAGAATTATATTAGCCTCATGTGGTTTCATTCCTGAAACTCTCAGTGTAAACTTAAAAAAAAAATCACACATTTATTTTGTCCATTCTAATGGACAATTAAGCCTCGTTTTTACTTTCTTGGAGTCACATCTGGCATAAAAAAAGAGTATAAATGGATAAAATGATAAGTAACCATCATACTTAACCAGAGAAAGATCCACTATGTCTATGCTCCAGTGACATTCAGAAGAGGCATTTCCGTTAAAATGTCATATATGTGTTCTGGGGGATAGAGTAGGGGCATGCTCTGCAATGTTGCGCAGTAAAAAACACAAGGCTTATGGGATGCCGAGGGCCTGGTCAAAGTATTCTGAACCTCTGGAACTATGTAACAAGACCACCCCACCAACCAAAAATATCCTGACTTTAAAATACTGCCAACATTGTATTTTTATTGGCACTTGCATCTGGCAGCAGTCAATTATTAGCCTTAAAATTTGGGGCTTTTGATTCCTTCTTTATGACTTAAATCCTAATGAGCAGTTTCATCATTTCAGAGAGATAACCTTATCGAGAATGATGCTTTCTTCATCAGTTAGTTTTTTTAAAAGCTAATTCGTTTGTAGTTTCTTAATCTTTGCTTACAGGTTTTGTCTTGTTTTGTTGGTGGTGTTGTTTTTGTTTGAGCCAGGGTGTCACTGTGTAGCCCAGGTTGGAATGCAGTGGCATGATCATAGCTCATGGCAGCCTGGAACGCCTGGGCTCCAAAGATTTTTGGTGCCTCAGTCTCCCAAGTAGCTAGAGACTACAGGTGTGCCCCATTATGCTTGGCTGTGTATATATAGACAAAGCCTTGCCACGTTACCAGCCTGGTCTCAAACTCCTGGCCTCAAATGATCCTCTTGCCTTGGCCTCCTAAAGTGCTGGAATTACAGCTATGAGCCACCGTGCCTGTCCACTCAGTTTTTTAAGTGAGCTGAATGTATTGGAAATCATAGCTGTTGCTACAGTCATTGAACAAGCTGTGATTTGCAGGGACATCTGCAGGATTTTCAACATTTTTCTTAGATCTTCATATATTTCTTATATTCCTAGTTTACTGAGTTTTCTCAGGAATAGATTTTAGATTTTTTTCAAATATTTTTCCTCCATCTATTGATATGATCAAATGATTATACACTTTCATTGATAATACACTAAATTAGCTTCATTGCTTTTTTGAATGGTGAAGTTTCTTTGCATTACTGCAGTAACACTTGGTCATGATGCATTATCCTTTATAATGATCATGATGCATTGTCCTTTATCATGAGATTCAATTGGCTAAAATCTAATAATAATTTGTGCATCTACATTTGTTAGTGTATTGGTTAGCAGTGTTTTCTTCTTGTAATGACTTTGTGTAGGTAGGTATCAGAGAAATATTGGCCTCATGAAATAAATTGGAAATTTCCTCCTTCTTTCCAATTATCTGAAAAAATTTATGTGGAATTGCTGTTAGGTCTTCATGAATTTTTAAATAGAATTCACCAGTAGAGCCATTTCGGTCTAATATCATTTTTGTGTGTAGAAAGTTTATCTACAAATTTAACTTATTAGATACAGAGCTATTCAGATTACTTATTTCTTCATTAGTAAGCTTTAGTAATTTTTATCTTTCAAAAATTTCCATTTCATTGCACTGTCAAATCTGTTAATGTTTTTCATAATATTTTCTAATTGTCAACTTAATACTTAGGGAATCTTCAGTGATACTGCCTTTCTGATTCTTGGTGTCAAAAATACGTACTAACTAGTTACACTGGCTGGAGGCTTATAAAATTTATTAATCTTCTCAAAATACATTTTTTCTGTTATTTTTCTGTTTTCTATTTCATTGGTGACCAATCTGACATTTACTTTTTCTTGCCCTCTCCATATAAGGCTTCATTTTCTTTATTTTCTCTTGTTTCTTAAAGTAAAAGCTGAGGTCACTGATATTTTACCTTTCTTCTTTTCTATCATAAGCAGGTATAAATTTTCATCTACTGATTTTATTATAAATTTTCCTCTACTGATTTTACTACATCTCCATGTTTTGATGTGTTGTATTTAGTTTTTATTTAGGATAAAATGCTTTCTAATTTCCCTTTTGAAATTTGAGTTCCTTAGAATTCATTATCTAATTTTCAACTGAGAATTTTTCTTATCAGTAGTATCTTTCCATTAGTAATTTCTATTGTAATATAATTCTGAGAATATATTTTGTACGGCTCTAATCCTTTTTATTGAAGTAGAGATGGGGTTTCAGCCTATTTGCCAGGCTGGTCTCAAACTCCTGATCTCAGGTGATCTGTCCATCTCAGCCTCCCAAAGTGCTGGGATTACAGGCATGAGCCACAGCACCGGGTCCGATTGTTTTAAGTTTATTAAATTAAGACTTGCTTTATGGCCCATAATGTGGTTTATACTTGTAAATTTTTCCCACAGTGCACAAGTTAATATTTTATTCAACCAATATATTCTGCTCTGAAATAGTATCTTGGTTATTGTTCCATATTTGTTTTGAGTCCTGCCCTCTTTCATTTCCCTACATATAGACTCGAAGCTTCATGTGTGTGGAACCATGTTAAATTGCCCCTCTGCACTTTTGACCTCATTTAGCTTAAGACGGATTCTACTTTAAACACACACTATTAGAAACAGAACTTTCTTACATGTAGGAAATGAATTTCTGGCAGGATTGACTCAGTCTTCCTCTGCTGTTCATCACCAAAGTATCCTTTATTCTCCACTCCCAGGGTTTCTATAGGTGGGCTATCAAGAGGGAAATAGAACACTTAATTTATTAGATACAGGGCCTTTCAGGTTATCTATTTCTTCATGAGAAAGGTTTAGTAATCTTTATATTTCAAAAATTTCCATTTTATTATGCTGTTAAATATACTGAAATAATGCTATTTATATTTTTAATTATCAACTTAATACTTATACAATCTTCATTGATGTCACCTTTCTGATTCTTGATGTTGGAAATATCAGAAACTATGGGATAAACAAGCTATGGGATAAACTTATGGCTAAAATTAAATCATCTACAAGATTTTTTAAATAGTGATGCTCAAGTTGTATCCAATAACAATTAAATCACAATGTCCTGAAACCACATCAGTATTTTTTGAAAGATCCATAGGTGATTTCAAAGTGCACAAAGTTTGGCAATTAGCATTGGGATTAGCATCTGGATATGAGCAGTACATAAAAGCTTGAGTTACTACTATTCTTATCAGATCTTCAGTAATAAGCCCTTACTCACCCCCATTGAATATCCTCTATGGCTACAAAGCTTATATATTCTTAGTAACTCCCTTCAACACACAGAAAATGTGAATGTACCTCTGAACTTGCTTCAAGTTAATACAGTTTTGGTAACGAATTAATAGTATGACAACTCCGATACCGATAATAACCAGGGCAAGCACAGCAACTGAGATGACGACATCTGCAACATTAAAAAACATGGGCTTCAGCCAGGGCATCAGTTGTAGAACAGTGAAATATTAACATTTAATGGAGCTGTTACAATGCTACTTACTCCTTTCTATAGGACTTTGATTCTCCTGTCCTCTCAGTTATTTTATGTAAAGCAAAAACCCCAAACATTATATAAATTATCATTTGTATTTGCAACTGAAATTCCACCTGATATTCCATTATATTTAAGGGAATCATGATCATCAGGAAGGGTTTTGGTTGTCAGTTATTAACTATAGAATAGCCCTTGCATGTTGAGGGTTTGTGGAAGACCTAAGAAAATCTAATTTATCTAGAAGAGACTACATTGGCTCTAGAAGAGGATTGCAGTAAAATCAATTTGGCTGTCTATGCAAAATAATAAAAAAGATCATACAAATCCATATCAAAACAAAACAAGTAAGTCCAGACTTGAAAAATAAGAAAGACAACTTTTTTTGCTGGGTGGACTTTTGATATATGAAAGATTTTATTTTAGGATGCTCACTGGTAACATTTAAGGTTTCTTCCCAGGCTACAGGTGCCTGTCCTTCCTCACAGTGGCACTGGAGTCCATGGTCATCCATCTGGAAAAGCACCAAAGATATTTTCTTAAATAACTGATATAAATTGTGTTCTGCAACTCACCTGGTTTAGCGCTACCTTTACATCAGACATACATGCACACAAGAGCACACACACACATTTTTATTAGTTAATTAAACTGCCTAACAAAATCAATGATGCATAAAAATTAGTAAACAAAATACAAGCAGTCATCTTTGAAAAAGGCCTTTGAATAAGAGAACAATACTGACAAATTCAATGACAGATGAACTAGACAGCATGATTTATCTTTCCAGAAACCTTCCTCATCATTAAATGAACAGCTCCTGTTAAAACTAGGTATATCATAGCTGAAGAGCAGGCTCCAACTAAGCTTAGTAATTATGAGATAATTTTGATGTGGGAAAAATGTAGTCTTTCTGAATTTAAATCTCAGCTTTTCCCATAACCTCTTAAGGTGATTATGAAGATTTTAAAGCTTTATATGTGTGTGTCTGTGTGTGTGTGTGTGTGTGTGTGTGTGTGTATTACTATGTAAGTGTTACTGATTAACCCAGCTTATGAGAGATGTTACACACAAACTGTTAGTAACTGCTGGTATCAAATTGTGTTAATTAAGTGAAAAAATACACAATGTTGATTTTCTCAAAAGCTTAACTTGACATTGATGTAATTTAACTATAAGGTATGTTGCAATAGATTCAACTTTAAACACTAGATTTAAACTTTATATATATTTATAAATCACTGAATTTCTAGATAGCCAGTCCAATAATGAAAGCTTTACTTGTAATACTGGCTATATCTTTGTGTAATAATATGTGGTTTGGCTCCTTGGATCAATTTTGTTGATAACATGAAAAAATGAATCCCAAATATATATTTGATTTAAAAAGCAGCAAACATGCATATACATACACATACAGACTGAGGAATAAAGTAAATATATGACCTATAAGACATTAATTTTAAAAGAAGTCAAATCTTACTGCATTTTCATGACACTGAAAGGGGCAATTGGCTGAGTTGTAGACCTTTTCCATGTTTAGACATTCACCATTGCTGCACACCTAGAAATGAAGTAACCAAGCATGAGTTAAAATGACTTATGATTCATGTGAAATTGTAATTTCACGTAATTCATGTGAAGTGTACAGTTTTGCATGTAATTTATGTATGAAAAATTTCAATTTCTATGACTTAATTACAAGTTATATAATTTTTTCTATTGTAAAATTCCACATGTGGATCTTCTATGGATAGAAAAATCCTCTATAAATGTTTGAGGAGTATACTTTACATGCAAACAAATATTTTAAACTCATTAGTTATTAAAGTGTTTATGTTACTAGTAATTCTTTCAAGGTTAATCTGTCAAAGATTCTAAAACTGCAATCACAACAGTTTCTTTTGTTTCAGTGAAGTTTTTCTTTTGGTTTGGTTTAACAGTGTATGTTTATTAGACCACAGTTGCTGGTTGAGTATTTTATTAATATCAATTAATCTTTTTGTATTTAATATTTTTGTTTCACATTTTCCTTTCTCTTGGTAAATTTGATCAACAAAATATTATTGGTTTTGTTATTTTTGGTCTTTACCTGGTTCATCTTTACTCATTTACTTAATTTTTAACCATTATTTTTAATTTTATTTATAATTAAATATTCATTTTTTTGGCACCAATTCAAAGATTATATTTACATTTTGTATAGGGAGAACTTAATCCATTCATATTTATTGTAATAAGTGGTCTATATAGCCTTACTCCTTTCATTTTAATTTCTTGATTTTCAATATTAGGCATTGTAGCATACATTTTACCATATTTACCACTTTTATTTGGCTATTGTTTTCTCTGATTTGAATGCTATATATGCTAATTTCTAAATATTGATTTGGCTTATATTAATATATTGGAATTAAATAATTCTGTCATTTTCAAGAAAAAAATCAGCATTAACTCCTCTTTTTGTAAGATAAGAAATTTATCATGTTTTTACTTCTTTCCTCTTTCTCTCAGTTCAAGTTTTTGATTGAGTAAATGAGATTCTAGAATGTGAAAATTATTTGTTATGCATAAAATTTTTTACATTCTTGTAATAAGTATATTACAATAAATAACTAGAATTTACTCCAAAGTTTTATAGATTTTGTTGCTTGCAATCATTTCCTTAATATCCTATCTCCTCATTTTACTTTCTTAATTTAAATTTATTTCTCAGTTGGCCAGAATATGTCCTTGACTATTTTTCTTTTCAGAAAATAAGTGCAGTATGTATATTTCTATATATTTTATTAGTCATGATGTGTGTGAAAGTGTCATTCTATTGCTTACCTGTCTGAATAATAACTTGGCTGTATATATAGTTTTAGGATCCTAACAATTATGCTTCCAAAGCTCTGCAGATATTGCTACATTATCTTCTGGATACTTGTTGCAGAGAAGTATTATAGTAACCTGATATTTCTTCTTGTGGAAAATTAATGACCTTTTCTCCTTTGTGTTATTACATGTATTCTTTATTCTTGACATTCAAGGCATGAGAGTAAGTAAAAGCACTCATCTCTTTCTACAAATTTTTCCTGGCACTAAGTGAATTTTTTCATACATTCTTCAGATAAGGGACACATTATGATTATTTCATTAATTATATTTTCACCTCTCTTCTGCTTTTGTTAAAATGTAGAATCCATATTAAATCTGTAATGAATGTTTTAGAACTCTATTTCCTGCTTTTATTTATTTTCTTTGATTTTTGAAATCCTTTGTCTTATTCTGTGTTAAGAAGTTTAGCTTCTAACTTACTGATCTTTTTTTGTAATGTCTATTCAGTGGTTTACTCTCCACGTTACATATAAAACAGCAATCATGACATTTTGTTCTTTGAAGGCAACGCTCTTTGATCTCCAATTATACTTTTCATATAGATTTAATATCTTTTATAATTTCATCCCAAAAGTTAAATTTTTCTTGATAAAGGAGGAAATCTTTGAACGTCGTTATTAGTTCATTTTCATGCTGCTGGTAAAGACATATGCAAGACTGGGCAATGTACAAAAGAAAGACGTTTAATTGAACTTATAGTTCTACATGGCTTGGGAAGCCTTATAATCATGGTGGAAGGCAAGGAGGAGCAAGTTATGTCTTACATGGATGGCAGCAAGCAAAATGGAGCTTGTGCAGGAAAACTCCCCCTTATAATAAGCATCAGATCTCATGAGACTTACTCACTATCACGAGAACAGCATGAGAAAGACCTGCCCCCATGATTCCATTACCTCCCAGTGGGTCCCTCCCAGAATTCAAGGTGAGATTTGGGTCAGGGTAAGCCAAACAATATCATTCCGCCCCAGCCCCTCTCAAGCTTCAAGTCCTCACATTTTAAAAACCAGTCATGCCTTCCCAACAGTCTCCAAAATCTTAACTCATTTCAGCATTAACTCAAAAGTCCACAGTCCAAAGTCTCATCCAATACAAGGCAAGTCCCTTTCACCTGTAAGCCTGTAAAATCAAAAGCAAGTAAGTTACTTCTTGGATACAGTGAGGGTACAGGCATTGGATAAATGCAGCCATTCCAAATGGGAGAAATTGGCCTAAACAAAGGACCTAACAGGCCCCATTACAAGTCTGAAATCCAGTGGGCCAGTCAAATCTTAAAGCTCCAAAATGATCTCCTTTGACTCCATGTCTCACATCCAGGTCACACGGATATAACAGGTGGGTTCACATAACCTCAGGCAGCTCTGTCTCTGTGGCTTTGCAGGGTACAGCCTCTCTTCTGGCTGCTTCCATGGGCTGACATTGAGTGTCTGCAGCTTTTCCAGGTGCACAGTACAAACTGTGGATGTATCTACCATTCTGGGGTCTGGAGGATTGTGGCCCTCTTCTCACAGCACCACTAGGCAGTGCTCCAACAGGAACTATGTATAGGGGATCAGATCCTACATTTCCGATCAACACTGCCCTAGCAGAGGTTCTCCATGAGGGCCCTGCGCCTGCAGGAAACTTTTGCTTGGGCATCCAGGTATTTTCACGCATTTTCTGAAATCTAAGCCTAGATTCCCAAACCTCAGTTCTTGACTTCTGTGCACCCACAGGCTCAACACCACATGGAGGCTGCCAAGACCTGGGGTTTCCACCCTCTGAAGCAACAGCCCAAGCTGTACCTTGGCCCCTTTTAGTCACGACAGGAGTGACTAAGATGCAAAGCACGAAGTTCCTAAACTGCACACAGCACAGGGATCCTGGGCCTGGCCCACAAAACCATTCTTTCCTGGGCCTCTGGGCCTGCGATAGGAGGTGCTGCCATGAAGACCTCTGACATGACCTCTGGAGACACTTTCCCCATTGTTTTTGAGATTAACATTTGTTATGCAAATTTCTTATGCAAATTTATGAAGCCAGCTTCAGTTTGTCCTCAGAAAATGGATTTTTTTTTTCTATCACATTGTCAGGCTGCAAATTTTCTGAACTTTTATGCTCTGCTTCCTTTATAAAAATGAATGCCTTTAACAGCACCCAAGGCACCTCTTGAATGCTTTGCTGCTTAGAAATTTCTTCTGCCAGATACCCTAAATCATCTCTCTCAAGTTCAAAGTTCCACAAATCTCTAGGGCAGGGGCAAAATGCCACCAATCTCTTTGCTGAAACATAATAAGAGTTACCTTTGCTCCAGTTTCACCTTAAATTCACCTTTACTTGAAATGGCAATTGAGATTGAATAATTTTTATTTTATTCTTTAAATTCATTGATTCTTCTATTCCCTCCATTCTTCTCTTGAAACATTCACTGAATTTTTGTATTCTAGGATTGTATTTTTTTCAGTTATAAAGATTTTATTTGGTTTTTAGATTTTACACATCTTTGCTGGAACTTTCTATTACTTTGCTGAGACCTATTTTTTTTTAAATTTATTTCAAGCATGTGTGTAATTGTTCACTGAAGCATTTGTATAAAGGCTGCTTTAAATTCCTTGTCAGATAATTCCAACATATGTGTCAACTTGTTGTTGCATCTAGAGATTGTCTTTTGTCTTATCAATTGAGATTTTTGTGGTTCTTTGTATAGGAGTGGCATTCATATGTATTCTAGATACTTTGAGGACTATGAGGTATGGAATCTTATTCCAATCTGTTGTTTTAGCAGGCCTTCTCTAAAACTGTTCTTGTAAGGGAACAGAATCACTGTCTCACTCCTGCCAGCTGGGGTGGAAACCCAGCCTCCTCACATACCTT
This sequence comes from Plecturocebus donacophilus, assembly GCA_004027715.1. NCBI lineage: Eukaryota > Metazoa > Chordata > Mammalia > Primates > Pitheciidae > Plecturocebus > Plecturocebus donacophilus. The sequence continues at coordinate 9,892 of PVKP010004989.1, read as the reverse complement.
CATCACAATGGGGTTGGAAGAATTCATCACCCCTGAGCTGTGGTGACTATCCTTACTCCCCGTAAGCCTTTGCTGAAACCCTGTGTGGAGGCTGGGCATCTGTTAGAGCTGGAAAAAAATGGAAGTCTAGGCTTCCCACTTGATCCTTGCTGATGTAGGGGAAGTCAGACCACAGAATTTTTCACTGGTGTTTGGCTGGAGTGGGACAATTATGACCAAAATGTTTTCTGTCTTATTAGCCTACTCTTTTGCCTGTCCTTTGCTTTTAGAGAAACTCTGCTCAAACAGCAGATTTGAATAAGATTCCATAGCTCATAGTCTAAAAATAGCATTTCAGTGTCAAAAGGAAGATTTTTTTCACTCACATCATTGTGATATTCACATAAACCAGTGTTTACTATGCATGAATTTCCTCATTAGAATGTGGCCAAAGAACTGGCACCACTGTGATGGATGTACTTCTGCCCTAGGCCTTCTCTTGAAGGATTAAGCCCTCTATGCAGAGTACATGGTCACAATGTACTTAGGAGATGGAGATGGATTCCTTAAAAACTGCCTTTCTATCAGGTCCTTTCTTCAGCCCTTGCCACTCTTAAAGAAGGGAGCATTTTATATCTCAGGCTCATTTTTCATATCTGAAGTGAATAGCAAATCTTTTGGTATTTTCTTCAACCTGAGGCCTCACACCTTTATTATTTTTGAATTTTTTATCTTGTGGTTAGCATACATACCTTAACTTTCACCAATATAAATTTCTTAGCATGTTGATATTCATTTAATCATTTTAATGGAAAGGAGTATAGTTAAATATATAGACTCAAAATATAAATCTCTATGAAATATGTAGTTCTAATTCTTATTTTTTTTAACATTCTCAACTTTGGTTTTCAACTTATTTCTCTATCACACTGTACAAATGTCACTGTAATATTTTTGGTGATAGTGTAGAGACAGAGGGGGAGACATACCACAGAGAGAAACTACTCAATTTCAAATAGCTGATTTTTGGAGTAAAATATCATGTGCTCCCCATATATTCTTTATGAGCCACCTAATGTTTAGAGTATGCATTCTAATATTGTCATCTTGCTTCTCCTTCCAATTTGGGCCCATTCTGTCTTCAATTTCATCTTTTGCCGTTTTACCCAAAGTTCAAGCCACTCTGAAATTGCTGGTTATCTGAATTATTCCATGCGCTTCGTACCTTTGCATATCGTGCAGGCATTTTTTGCTAAAATGTCTTCTTCCATTTCCTGTGTGTTAAAACGTTCATCAAGTTAAAGCTGAAATGTTACTCATTTAAGATGCCATTTCATCTTCTGTGAGCAAAGTCACTCACTTTTTCCTTTAGACATCAATGTACGTTGGTCACACCAAGAGAGCACTTTTGTTAAACTATCATTATTTAATTTGTAGTGTATGAAATTCTCACGTATGCTCAGCTTTCATGTACAGTCAGTGGCACCATAGTACTTGGCCAGTAGATACGGTTGAATGAATAAAATAAATGAAGTATGTGAAGCCACTTATAGTCACATTAATTAGAATAATCTACAGCTATAATTTCATTAGATATCCATTGTAAGTTACTAATTAAGCACATTTGTAACAATTATGTATCCTTTGGCATGACTAAAATTAGGCAAAATGGATGTTTATTACAGTGTTACTGCTACTCTGCTCCTCATTAAAAAAATACTTTTCAATATTTTTTCCTTTTCCATATCTAGGCCTCTTTGGAACCAATTACAGTATCCAATAATGTTTTTAAAGGATGGAACTAAGAAGTTTTAATAAAACAAAGGGCTTTTGTCTTACCATTCCATTTCCGCATTTTGTTTCTGAAGCCACCAGGCCAGCGTCTCTAGAATCATGGTATAAAAAAATGGTTTTGCATTTGACAGTAACATTCTGCTGGGGATCAGTAAGGTGATAGGTCTTGTCTTCTCCAAGGACAGAGGAATGGTCCCCTCCAGTGCAGTAGACCTTTCCACATCTGACATCTCTGAAGGAAAGGGAGAATATTCACACTTAGAATTAAAAACACAACTTTTGAGACTAGACTGGCAATGAAGCTGCCTGGCCACTTTTTTTCTAGATCCAGGTTTGTCAGCAAGTTAAGGAGGTCAGCAAGTTAAGGAGAAAACCACTGGGCAAAGTCTTGGTCCAGGGAACTGAGATGAGTTGGTAAAAAATATAAAATGATCGCATTTCTTTTGGAATTCCATGTGAACCTCACTAACGAATGTTGGCTTAAGTTTACAGAAGATATTCCATATTAGTAATTTGAATTAGCATCATTTTAATCAAGACACCAAGATTTTTTTCTTGTTCCCTGCTCCCCTCTTCTCCCGATCTCAGTAAAAAGAGGTTAACAGCTCTCTGAACAGGAGCCATTCTGATTTTGGAAAAGCGCTGTAAGAAGGCAAATTACTTTTTTTCCACAGGGCACTTACTTCTCTTCACAGGGAAGAAATCTATTTTTCTTGTTTTTGCAGTATCCAAATTTATTTCCTTTTGTATTCATCTTGTAGCAGATAACATGACTTTCTATTGCCTCTGGGGTAAAAAATGGTACAAAAGTAAAATAATAAGAGCATGAATATCATGAATCATAAAAGACCTTAATTTTCTAATGTAAGTAAACTTTCAGAATCATGTCATAGTGAAGTAGAATGTAATAAATTATTTTAAAACTATCTTCCTGTTGCCTTAGGATAACATTTTAGGCTGGAGATAGAAAACAGTGACAAATGTACAGAGCTCACATACTGAGGTAGTCAATTAATATTAGATGTAATATCAACTAATATTGGAGGTAATCGCCAGAGAAATGCTAAGCAGTATCTTAGAATAATGCCAGAAATGGTATTATCTCTGATCTTGACCCAATTCCTACAGGGAAATAACAGAAATATAGGCCATCATTTGTGTGAATCATTCACTGTGATTGTCTCTCACCATCATCAAATAATTTGGAGCATTGATCCCCACGAGTGGGACACTTCCCCATGAAGCAGTAGCCTTCTGAGTTCTTGCAAGGAAATCCATTGACTCTGAACTGGTCTGTAGGGCATGCAGGCGAGTGGCCAGTGCACATTTCAGGAAAATCACATTCATCTTTCGCTGGTCTGCATATGGACCCTGCTTTTTTAATCTGTTGAGGAAAAACAAAAAGACTCCTGGATACATTTAGGTAGGTAAGGTTTTGTAAGTAGGCAGAAAGTTGACTTATTTATCTTAAAACTTTTTTAAGAATAGATCATAAATTCCTTCTCCATCCCACCAAGAATCATTATCATTTGTAAATGTGTTGGCACTCGTGATTTTAGGGATGACAGAATGATGTTTTTGAAATTTGGTATTAGAACAGCCTTAGATAGAGTTGGGATGTACATCAGATGAAGAAATGGGCAGGTGTTCTTATTTTTCTTGTCTTTTATTTGACCCAAGGGATCCAGTACACAACCTGCCTACCCCTTATCCACCTCGAACTGGGAACCCCTGACTATGATGAGGAAATCTCCAGTCCTAATGAATCAAATTCCTGCATATGAGCTGGAAAAAAATACCCCTGCTTTCACTGCTGTAGGATACTGCATAGAGATAATCTCTCATTCAGCCATTCAATATGAATTTAATTATGCTGGGTTCTGTATGAATCTGAAGATGCATAAGACATGTTTGTTTTCTTTGTGAGTTTGCAACATATTGGGTGAAAGAAGCGTCAATAAACCAACCCCAGGACAGAGCCATTGGGGTATCTGGTTGTCTTCCTTAGGAACGTTTCTCTACTTACTAGCCACTACCACTTTGCAATCCTAATATAACCCCCTTTCCCTTTTAGCTCACGCTTGGGAGTTCACCTATCCTCTCAGCTAAGGTTAAACAGATTGGTGATTATTTACAAAGGAGCAAGGGAAGAGTTGGTCATTTGACTTCCCTCCTAAAACTCCAATTGCTACTTGAAGTTTCTCCACTCCCCAGGCCATAGCACAGCCCAATGTTCAGATGCTGGAGCATCTCACAAGAATCTCTGTTGGGTACTTGCAAGCCTAGCTTCATTCTGGAATCAGTGGTGCAGGATTCTCCAATGGTTAGCTAACTCTTGGATCCTACATATTCTTAAACTGAAAAAACACTTCTCCTGGCAATGCAAACCTTGTCACAACCTTACCTGACAAGATTCACAGCATTCTCCTTCTGCACAAGTAAATCCTGGCTTCAGTACACATGTGTGCATCACAGCAAGGATTAGTACACTCCTGGCCATAATCACAAAAGAAAGATGAGAAGTTGGTATGTGCTTTGACTCCTGTTTGAAGAATTAATTAGTTGTGCTTCTGTGTGATCTGGTACAGTTAAATACTAATGCATGATTGTTGGCTATGGTGTATATATAAAGATTACTGTTTGGAACTGCTGTTTGGGACTTTCACTGTGTCTCCTTCTCTCGTGCTATTCGGTATACTACATGTAATGGATTCTCATCGACAGAATTAGGGAGTCCAGTGTTTGTAATTTTCCACTATCCTAATGATCTCCATTTCCTTGAAGGGTCTTACAGCTTCCCTATACTGAAGTGTGATGTGAGACAGTTCCGCTGCTGAAGATCTGATTTTACCTTTTGCTCAAGCTGCCAGGTGTTTCTGGCTCACTTTTATTTTTTGATGTATCATTAAATAGCATAAAAACAGTAACTTATGTCCTGTTTTCTCAAACAAAATTAAAACCTCGAAGAAAATGGAGTCTGGCTGGATAACGTACCTCACATGTAAGAATGAATTCATGGAACCATTCCAAAGAATGCATATAAACTGGAGGATTTGTTTCCAAAATTAAGCACCTCTTTACATTTATGCTGAGATATTTGAAGACATTCTTATGCCCTTTGGACAGGTCACTATCCCCAGTCTGATTATGGAGTCTCTAACTGGTCCTATTACACCTCTTTGAATTGTGCATTACCTAGACTGTAGATATAAAAATTGTGGTCTTCTGGCCGGCAACATCAGTGCAACCTTGCAGCTAGGTAGGTATGCAGAATCTCAGCACCACTCCAAACTTACTGAATCTGAGTCCATATTTTAACAGTGTCCCCTGGTGATTCATCTGCACTTATTAATTTGAGAGGCAGTTCTCTAGCACATACATCTATGTGATAAGCTCTTGAAACGAATACCTTCTATGTTGGGGAAAAGCATATCAAGAATTACTTTTAAATTTGCCTCAAGGGCCTTTCCTAAATGCTCCAGAGACCACAACTACAATAAATACATGAAACAGTAGAACGTTTCTGCCCTATTAAGAAAGAGTTTTCTAATACAGTTGGAACTGTCCAGCTGTGATGCAGGTTAGCCTCATAAGTTAGTAAATAAAACTTGATTGGGTAAGAGATTTTGTAGAGCAGATTCCAACTGTGCATGAGAGATCAGACTTAAGAACACTTATGGGCCATCTCACAAGCAGAACCAATTACACATAAACAGGAAAGGTGATGCTGCTAGTTTGCAGCAAGGTCACTACCCATGATTCATGACTTGATAAGAAGCCTTGTAATGAGGCTGCACCATTAATTTGTTTTATAAAATAAAAATGGAAGGCAAAATTTTAAAAGCTTTACAAAGAACACTGTGGTTGATTTGATTGATGGCCACATTCTGCCTAGGTTCTACCTAGTCATAAACTTTGCGATTTAAAGATTGCATCGTTTGTAAATACCTGACCAGTGCCACAGTCACACTCTTCACCCTCATCCACCTTCCTGTTTCCACAATATTGGAAATCATCGAAATTGTAAGGAAATGGAATGTTGAACATGCATGTTGGCTTGTAATCTTTCAGGTATTGCTGGTATTGGTTTTGGCTGCATTTACTGAATTTCAGTGCAGGAATGCTAGAGATAGAATGAGGTAAAATAAAGATTAATCATATCCATGCATAGTGGTACAGCAGCTGTGAGCATTTTATGAAGTATTTAGAAAGAACCAATGTAAATGTAAGTAACTGGGTTCTTTATTATAGAAAATACCTTCTCAAAACACATGTTAGTAAAACTATCTTGGCTGTACATCTCCCAGCTATGTTAGTAAAACTATCTTGGCTGTACATCTTCCAGCTATGTTAGTAAAACTATCTTGGCTGTACATCTTCCAGCAAATCCTTCTTGAAGTCTGCATTACAGCCTGGTTTTCTGTGTTTACTGCTTCTATATCCTCTTTAATTTGGTCCTCTTGAAATAACCTTTGTACTTGTTTTCCATCCCTACTAGATTACAAGCATCTCAAAGCAATAATTGTATCATGTGCGATTTAAAAACAAAATAAAACACTAGTTAACACAGTGCCTGGCACAAAGTGGTTCTCTGTAAATTTGTTAAGACAAACGGTGTATTTAATAATATGCATATCTCTAAGAATGTGATATACTTCTTAAAATGAAATCTGTCTCCCTTCCATCTTCCTTTTCTTTTGACTCCCTTAACATTTTTATTGACTTAATAATTAAAGACAGTAGGACTTTAGAATCTTGATTTCATTAGACTGAGATAGTAGGACTCTGAAAAATATTACTAATTATGTAAATAATAATGTAAAGCTAAATATTAATTACTGAGTTCTTACTCTATGCCAGTCATCACATTTGGGTGTGTTAGCCGCTTTACTTCATTTAATCTATGTGTGGAAGCATTGATCATTAAGAAACTTCTCTTACTATGTATAATGCTTTATGCATACCTGCTATGAAGGAATTCAAAGTTAGGCAAGACTTAGAACCTGACTGCATGGTAATTCGCAGTACAGTGGGGAATACTGGACATTCATTTATTCTGTAATTGTGGTGTATCTAATATGTGCTTGGGACTTTTCTAGTACAATGGTGATGTAACAGTGACCCAAATAGAGAAAACCCTCTGAACTTGGGGGACTAGCTTATTTTCTAGCAGAAGAGTAAAGTTATAAATAAGCTAAATGCATAAAACAGAGAATATGCTAGATAGTAGTAAGTACTAAGGAGAAGACAAGAAACAAAAGGAGTGGGAGTTGAAATGCCAGGATATATGTGTGCTCTAGATCAGGTGGCCAGGGCAAGCTTTGGTGGAACAAACATTTGAGTAAAGAAGTGAAAGAAGACATTATAGCTTATAGAAAAGATGACAAAATAAGGCATACAGAGTCTATTTCTCCCTTAATTGCCTTAGTAGTGATAGGTACTAATTGTTCATGGTATATTTTTGCAATGCACCTAGAAAGAGTTTTGGAATTTCCCTCACGGTTTCACCAGAGAGAGACACTACCAGTTGGCAAGATTTAGCTTTAGAAGAAAAACCCCCATGCTTAGTTTATTATGTAATAGATTTTTAAGGAAATTCCATGGCATAACAACATATCCTGCAATAATGGATTTTGACTTGAAATCCACTTCTGAAATATTTAAGTGTGTTCTCTGTATTGTTAGAACCTCACCTTCCATCGCAGTCCATCACAGATTTTCCTGAAGGACAGGTGCATGTGAGCTCATCATGCTGCATCCCGAGGTTATGCCCCAATTGATGGGCCATTCTGTTTGCAACTATATTTGTGTTGGGTAAAAGACCCTGATGAAAAAAAAATTGCCTTAGAAATTTTTGAAAGATAGCACACTGTAGCACATAGTGCTGCAAACTAGTGGTTGAAAAACCTGGTTTCTAGCTCCTAGTTAACTGGTACCTATTTAAAAAAGCATGAACTGAATTACCTCTGTCCCCTGTACCTCATTTTCTTTAATTATATAAGAAAGCCAAGAAAGTGATTTTTAAGTATCTGTAGCTCTAACATTTTGAGTTTCTTTCTTTGTAGCTTAATAATAATCATTGTTAGATTTATAGAAACTCATTCTTATAAATAGCTAAAAACTATTAGCTAATGTTGCTGTGGTTTTTACCTCTTCAAAATTCATGTTGAAGGAATAAAACTAACCTCAAGGTGATGACAATAGGGAGTGAAGTCTTTAGAAAGTGATTAAGTCATGGGGGGCAGAGCCCTCATAATTGGGATTAATGGTCTTATAAAAGAGGCTTGAATGAGATCCCCTGCCCCTTCTACCATGTAAGGACACAGCGAGAAGGTGTCAACTATGAGCCAGAGAGGCTTCACCAGACGCCCAATCTGCTAAGGCCTTGATCTTGGATTTCCTAGCCTCCGGAACTGTGAAAAATAAATACCTATTGTTTCTTAGTCATTCATTCATGACATTTTGTTACAGCAGCTAGAATGAATTAAGATAAATATCCTACACAATATAAGAAATAATATTGATTGTCCTCTTTGTACTAGATATTTAAATTCGATACAATTAAAAACATGTGAGGTTCTCATTTTCAACTGATAGTCTGACATGGCACAACAAGGCTATATAATCTTAAAGAGGAAATTTCTATTATGAGAAAAACTTAAATGTCAGATATATCAAATCCATTGAAGAATTAGTTGTTTACTGCTTTAATTTCTATGTTAATAAAAAATTAATTTTCCAAAAGAAGTAGGCGATCAGATTACTATAAAGCTAATAAAACATACCAAATTTGGTCATCTCATCTTACTCACACAAAGTTTAACGTATGTCCTGGAGTGGTTATAAGGTCATAATGTAAGTAGCATATATCATAGTCTAAGTAGCATATATCATATTAAATTGATATTTAATATGATATTTAATATTAAACAGCATATATCATATTAAATTGACTTTATGATCCAAAACGGATGTTACTGAAATATCATAGTAAAATCTATAAGTATAAAAATAACTATATAATAAATAAGTCATGTGGTCATTTAAATAAGTACTAGCTTTTAAGTTTTTGATCTTAATACCAGAAAAGGCATAGCAACAACTAGGAAATAAATAGCAACATAAAGAAAATAAACAGAAACCTTCATGTTTTCAAGAATCTCTCAGATGGGATTACTTGGACAATATTTACTAGAAGCTTAGAGACTTTGGAAAGGATCTCATAAACAGAGTCAACAGTTTATAGGTCTTATGTTTTCTAAAAGTAAATTGAAAGGCTGTCTTGAAATGCTTTATGAAGTGGTTTACATATCTCATTAACAGCACAAGAACAATTATCCTCACTTGCTAAATGAGCCATCAACTTTTGTGGACATTGTTTGTTCTTCTAAATAGCATATATCATATGCAAAGGAGCTTTACTAATCATTGCATGCTGATCTGTGCTATGCCATCCTTCCAAACTCTGAGCAAAAACTAGTTTACCTTCAATATTTATATATAACTTTTAATGAGAATTTTTTACTCATTTAATAAAGAAAACAAAACAGTCTATTTGTGACATATCTTCGTGAGTATAGATGAGAAAATGCATACATGATCTCTTTCCATGGAACTCAGGACATTACAGAAATTTTATTCCAACATTTTTGATTAGGTAATATAAATAAAGCATAGCCCACCTTAATGATACTGGAGGAATAATAGGGCAGGCACATACCCCCTGGGTAAGAAATTCCTTGCACATGTGTGTAGAGCCACTTCCCACTATGAAAAAGATGCAGATATACTCTTCAATCTGAGTTCATAGTTGAGTTAACACAAAGATCAAATTGCAGTGAACGCCAACAATGCCAATGCTTTTGCATGTGAAAATGCCTTATTATTTCTGGAGTTTTGGAATTGAGGCTGACCTTAGTTGAAATTGAGGTCATCTTTAATCTGTGGGATATTACAGGCATTGAAAAAGCCAGTGCAATCTTAAGCTGACCTTATAGAAAGTTTAAAAACAAAAACAAAAAAAATACAAATCAAAAAATAAAACTGAAATCCCATTTTACCTGACTCTCATCTACTCTGCCCTCAGCTTTGGATGAAATCACTTACAAGAAGAGAAATT
>PVKP010004988.1:0-93066 GCA_004027715.1 Plecturocebus donacophilus | reverse complement strand
TTTTTTTTTTTTGTAGTGGTTACTAGGATTTTTCATGATTGAAAACTGTGTTAAATGGGAGTGGGTAGGTTGGCAGTGGTTTTGGTCTGAGTGACATAGGTAGCAGGACCACGAATAAGGGGCCCTCTCTGCATCTCACAGAGAACCTGTAGAGTGGGTGCCTGGCCGGGGAGACTGTTCCACTCCAGTCCAGATACTCCTCACTGTCTCCTCACTTCCTGCCTTTCAGGCCTCGGGCTCCCTCCGGATAAACTTCAGTCTGTTCCACTAGCAAGTGCCAGAGTGTGAATCTCCTCTGGCAGGTCTTCCTAGAAATGCCACCTCCATTTCTTTCAGAGTTTGCCTTCACCAAAGACCTCAATGTCGACCCCAAACATGCAGAAAGAGGTGGCTTGTTTGACTACCCTAGAGCAAGTTCTTAACCACAGGGATTTCTTTTTCCTCCCCTAACTCAGAACGCTGATCCTAATAAAGCTTGAGAAACAGTGCCTAGCTCTGCTAATCACTGACTTCCCTGCTGGACCCATGCCGGCCACACAATTAAAAGTTGGCGTTTGGAACTTTGTGGCCTGGTTACACCCATGTGTCTGTTGCATCGCCCATCCGGGCTCTAGGGAGACAGAGACTCTTTCATTGCACAGCTCATGAAATACCAGAACAGAAAGCTTGCTTTCTTACCAAGGCATTCTTCACTATTAACTTTGTCTGTGTATATTCCAATCCTGCCTCTTTGAAGCTTCTGTTTAAATTTGTTCTCCTGCTTCTCCTTATCATCATTGCACTTTGTACAGCCCTTGATAATTTTTAGTACTTTTTTCACCTCCCTTCCTTGCTTTGCCCTTACAACATCCCAGTGCCTTTGTGAAACAGACCAGGGAGGAGGCAGCATAATCCATTTTTGGTCTCTGTGGCAGCCACAAACTCTTATATAATGCCTCCCAAGTGCCATGGTAGAGTCTGGTGGGATAAACTGAGATAGTGGGGCTGAAATTCTGAAGCTTGTGTCCCTTCAAGTACTTAGGCCATCAGCCTGAAGATATATCTGGCAAGTATTTATTAAGCACCTGTTGAACAAGATACTGAACATACACTGATGAATAAGGCAGACTTGGTCCTTACCATCATGGCGCTTACAGACTAGTTGAGGGAGGAATTAGCATCGTTCCCCTCATGGCCTTCTTTATTTGTGGTAGTAAGTAGAACCCAATGTATTCGTGCACCAAATGCTGAGACAGGAAATTTACCCTTGCCCAGCTTCACAGGAGGGATCTGACATCTCTGCAGTATTTTTCTTTCTCATGAAATTTTGTGAAAGATAAATGGATTACACAGGGATCACAGGGATACCTTAATAAGTGTAGAGCTCTATTTATTTTTTTAAAATGCAGAACTATGGTGCCATCCTTGCCTGGTATGTCTTCTTCTTTACCTGTTTTTTTGATTGGCTTTGCTAGAGACTCATTGTTGTGTCTGGGCCCTTAAAAGTCACTGGATCTGTAGACATTGGAAAAAGTTCAATATCATTACTCTTCAAAGAAATGAAGCTTTAAAAAGCCAGGAAACAATAGATGCTGGAGAAGATGTGGAAAAATGGGAACACTTTTACACTGTTGGTGGGAATATAAATTAGTTCGATCATTGTGGAAGACAGTGTGGCGATTTCTCAAGGATCTAGAGCTAGAAATACCGTTTGACCCAGCAATCTCATTACTGGGTATATACTCAAAGGATTATAAATTATTCTGCTATAAAGACATATGCACACATATGTTTATCGCAGTACTATTTACAATAGCAGACTTGGAACCAACTGAAATGCTCATCAATTTTAGACTGGATTAAAAAAAGTGGCACATATACACCATGGAATACTATACAGCCATAAAAAAGAATGAGTTCATGTCTTTTGCAGGGACATGGATGAAACTGGAAACCATCATTCTCAGCAAACTAACATAGGAACTGAAAACCAGATACCGCATTTTCTCACTCATAAGTGGGAGTTGAACAATGAGAACATATGGGCACAGGGAGGGGAACAGCACACACTGGGGCCTGTTTGGGGGTGGGGGGCTAGGGGAGAGATAGCATTAGGAGAAATACCTAATGTAGATGATGGGTTGAAGGAAACTGCAATGGCACATGTATACCTATGTAACAAACCTGCACGTTCGGCACATGTATCCCAAATTAAAGTAAGAAAAAATTATAGGCCAGACACGTGCGATGGCTCACACCTGTAATCCCAACACTTTTGGAACGCAAGGTGGGTGGATCACCTGAGGTCTGGAGTTCAAGACCAGCCTGGCCAGCATAGTGAAACCCTGTGTCTGCTAAAAATACAAAAATTAGCCAGGCGTGGTGGTCCATGCCTGTAGTCCCAGCTACTCGGGGGCTGAGGCAGGAGAATCACTTGAACCAAGAGGTAGAGGTTGCCGTGAGCCGAGATTGTGCCACTGGACTCCAGCCTAGGCGACAAGAGTGAAACTCCACCTTAAGAAAAATATATATGTATATACACACACACACACACACAGGCACATATACACACACACAATGGAATATTATTCAACCTTAGAAAAAGAGTTCCTGCTATTTGTTACAACATAGATGGACTTAGAGAAAAAAAAAGAAATGAAACTCAAGATAAAAGCTTTCAAAATAGCAATGCTTTATTTTGGTGCTAGTAAAGCACCAAATAAAGGTCCTAGGGAAATGGGCACACTAAAATTTTCTAGGTGGGAATGTAAATTTATGTAGATCTCATGGGTAATAGTTTGTTAATAAATATTAAAAATATTTATGCTGGCTGGGAACAGTGGCTCATGCCTGTAATCACAGTGCTTTAGGAGGCTGACTCCGGTGGATCATTTGAGGTCAGCAGTTCGAGACCAGCCTGGCCAACATGGTGAAACCCTGTCTCTGCTAAAAATATAAAAATTAGCCTACAGGTAGTGGCACATGCCTATAATCCCAGCTACTTGGGAGGCTGAGGCAGGAGAATCAGTTGAGCCTGGGCAGCTGAGGTTGCAGTGAGCCGAGATCACACCACTGCACTCCAGTCTGGGTGAAACAGTGAGACCCTGTCTCAAAAACACCAAACCAAACAAAACAAAAAGTATGCCCTTTCATCCAGAAATTCTGTTTCTATGAATTTATTCTAGAGAAAGAAAGATACATATACATATTTGTGTACATAGAGATTCACTGCAATATTAATGGAAACCATAAAATATTGGAAACAATCTGACTGTCCAATATGGGAGATTTCTAAATTATGGAATACTCCGGCAGTGAAACACTGTGCCACCATAACGATGTTGAGCAAGACAATGAATCGTACTTGAAAAGTTCACAGTAAAGCGGTAAAAAACAAGTTATAAAACTAGGTGCCTGCAATATGATTCCAACTTGATTTAAAATATAAGTGTGTGTGTGTGTGCGTGTGTATGAAAAAAACATAGAATGTAACACATATACCTGAAAACATTGAATGTAACAGTTATTTCTGGATGGTGGAATCACTGGTGATTTTTATTTTCTTTGTGCTTTTTATCAATTATTCTACAGTGAATACTTTCACTTATAAGAGAAGGGCTGGACGAGGTGGCTCGCGCTTATAATCCGAGAATTTTGGGAGGCCAAGGTGGGTGGATTACCTGAGGTCAGGAGTTCGAGACAAGCCTGACTAACATGGAGAAACGCCATCTCTACTAAAAATACAAAATTAGCCAGGCGTGCTGGCGCATGCCTGTAATCCCAGCTACTTGGGAGGCTGAGGCAGGAGAATTGCTTGAACCCGGGAGGCGGAGGTTGCGGTGAGCCGAGATCATGCCATTGCCCTCCAGCCTGGGCAACAAGAATGAAACAATGTCTCAAAAAAGAAATTAAAAAAAAAAGAAAACATATGTCTTTTCTTCCCCTAATTGATAGCTCTGAAAGAAAGAGTAAAGGGTAAGCTATTTAAAACTAGGTCTAACCTAAAAACCAAACTGAGATTAGCTAATGTCATTAAATGGTCTGTCTTAAGGAAGACAGAAGCATTTTATTCCATAAGTTTTCTTCTGTGTGTGGGAATCGTATGTGGGTGCATACATGTTTAAGGCATATAAATCCAGGTAGAAGTTTGTGGACATGTGCGTACAGGTACATAAATACATGTATCACAGCCTTTTTACAGGTCTCATAGCCTTGCAGCACTGTGGTCCTGATGGGAGTGGAATCTGTCTGCATATCTGAAAACGCCGCATATGCGTTCTACCGATCACCACGGTTCATTGGCTGTAGGCATCCTCTCTTCAATGCATCAGAAGTCTGAAGAACATGTAGCTGCATTGGGACTTTCTGGGAAAGTAACATGTAGGATTTATTCACTCATTTCTTGAAGCCACTCACTGTTTGTTTTTAAGCACCAGTTTTTATTTTCCATTGCCAAATAGAGAAAAGAGTTTTTTTGGTGAGTGTAAGTATGAAAGACTGACTTTTTTTTTTTTTTTTTTTTTTTAATCATTTTTATGTGAACTATCCAAATCCTGACTTTTCGGAGAGTAGCAGGACTTCCTGAACCATGTTTCTTCCTCTCCCTGCAAGTTTTCCAGGCCCAAAGGATCTTTTTAAGGGGTTACTTTTTCTTTGTTGTTTGTTTTGTTTCCCACCCTTATTTAATGATTACTTAGCTCTTTATATAATCCAACTAAATGCTGGTACATAGCAACAGGATAGTGGTGTGGCTTTCTCCTTGATGTGAATTTCTGGAAGGTGGCCTTCTATGTGGAAGACTGAGCAGTGGGATGTATTAGCGACGTTTTTGGGAGAAGCTGCTTCCTAAATGGGTTGAGGCTGCAGAGATGGGCGGGGGGAGCAGCCAGAAGCCACAGGGTGTTCACATCTTTGTGCGGATAACCACATGGTGGCAATGATTGCAGGGCTTCCAATTGTACTCAGCAGCTGTTGACACAGACTTCAGAATTCCCATGAAAAAGGAAGTGAGCTCCTTTGGAATAAATATAATGCATTAGGCTTCATTTTAAAGAGGTTTCAGGCAGGCATCGTTGATGCTTGTGGTTGAAGATACAGCTTATTATTGCCTATGTGTTTGAAGTTGTGATTTGCAGTCTGCTCCTAGGCTGTAGACTTGTCGGCTGCACTGTTTGATTAATAAATGGGCTTAGCTCACAAGTCTCTTCCCTAGAGAGGCCTTCCTGGCCTACCTAAGTTGATCCTCTTCACCAGGTTTCGTCATATACCTCTGTTTGATTTCTTCATGGCACTTTTGCAGTCTGACATTTTTACTGATGTATCTGTGTGTTATCTGCCATCCCAGTTGGAATGAGAGCAAGGATCTTGTCAGTTTGGTTCACTGCTGTATCAGTGCCCAGAAGGGTTCATGGCATGTCATAGGTGTTCAGTTAGTACTGGGTATGAGCATACTTGATGTGTTTGGGAATAGACAGAAGGCCAGGATAGTTGAAGCTCTGTGAGTAAGAGCATGGTGGTGTGACATGAGGTTTGGAGAGATCAGTAGGCAGGGGCTGGATCATATCGGCCACAGTGAGGCATTTGGATTTGCTCGAGGATCTGATATCCATTAAGTGGTTTTATCTCTGTAGATTTATACGCTATCCATATTGGTCTGCTAAAGTGAGTTACTGGCGGCTTTTCTGCTGGGAATTGTGCATCACTCTGTCCTTGAAGTGCCACTTTCGCCTATATTGTATTCCTCCTCCCTATCTCAGCTGCCATCAGCTTGGCCTTCTTCACCCACCTTTCCCATTGAGCCAGGCAAAGCAAGATGACAGCAACTAAGGTGTCAGGCTTTGATGCCTGTACAATAGGAAGCATTTTAGAACTTTGTCATTAAACACTTTGACTTCCCCTTTGAAAAGTATCTGGTTGGGTTTGGACTTTGTGAGTGACACTTGCTGAGAGAATGTGAATGTTGGGTGGATCAGGGACCCAGATCTCAGCTTCACTCTGAATCGTTTGGTGTCTCTGTTACCAGACACGATTTGCTCTTGTGTACCTAATGGTATATTGGTTTCCTCACCTGGGATCCCTGGTTTCTATTATCAACACTCACTGTATTTTAAAATTTGCTTCATGGTAGCAGAATTCAGTGAGTTTCCAGCTTTGTGCCACCTCTGAGGAGGATAAATCAGGTTTTGCTTTTTGCTTTGCATGTGTTGAAGTAAGAACTTTATTGGCATAATTCCCTGACAAATCTATTTTTGTCATTAAGGCAATAAATATAACAGAAGTGTTTGTGTGTTCACTCTTACCCTCATATGTATCACTATATATAAATACTGTTATTTTGTATGGATGAATGAATAAGAGGAACTGTTGTTTCCCTTAGGCTTGAACTTACATTGAAATTTTAGGAGACAAAGATTTAGTGCAGCAAGAAGCTTGGAGATGTTGCCACAGAGCTTCAGGAGGAGAGGGATATTAAGGTGTAATCCATTCAGATTGTTTCTAACTTTTATGGATTGTGAAGATTTGTATTCTTTTTTTAGTGGATTCTATCCATTAGCGTTAGACATGTAAACATATGTAATGTTAATGTACTATACCAGTCATCTTCATGGATGTTAGAGACCTAGGATGTTTTTCACCTTTCAATGTTGGTATGAATTGACCTTCAGAACTTTTCCATGGGGTCTCAGCTCTTGTACATGAAGAGCATACTACACATTACTATTTTATTTTATTTTTTTTTCTCTCTTCTAATCAAGTATCCAAACGTACCATGGCAGGACATATAGGTTTGTCAATTCCAGTCACATTAGTAGACTGGCCCTTGAAATAGAGTTAACATTTTCAACTTAAGCCTCCCAATTTTTCTTTCAGACTCATGGCAGGGAATGTCATTTTCTGTTTGCTTTTTGGGGTGAAAGTACATTCCATTTCAAAAATGTGCTAGTCACATGGGTTATTCCCCTCATTAAAAAAATCCCGACAAAAGGAGATCAGTTACCCAGGGTGTGTATTTTGTGTCTGCTTCTCTCCTATCAATCTGTCCATCTTTCTGTAACATTTCCCATGAACCCATCTGTGGATTTGGAATCTTGATCTTCCCAGAAAGGATTACGATCATGTCCATAGAAGCTGCAATAAGATTTACATCTCATGGGAGGTGACAAGCTCCCAGCACTGGGTCCCAGAGCCACTGTTCCCGTTGGAGCTAAGCCACATGGCTAAGGGCCAATCCCTTAACCTTTGATTTAGCTCCTTTTGTCCCTGTCCTTTCATCTGTAAAATGGCGCTAGTAATGTGGATCTAGTTTCAGAAGACTGCTATTTATTTTAACAAATTAAAGATTTCATGATGGTGAAATTCAGTGGACTCTACAAATGTTAATATCGGCACTGTTCATGGGTGGCTGTTAGCTGGGTAGCAGGTAACTTGCACCTAGAAGCTCTTACTTTCTCTAGGCCGCCAGTTCAGGTTTGGCTAAGCATTCTGTTTTTCCACCAGGCTTCCCAGTAGAGTCTCCAGCGCAATGACCAAGAGAAAAATGGGAAACAACTGCAGAAACCTATGAGGTTAACACAGATATAGGCACAAAGGCACAGGGCCTGACATATTTTCATTAAATATGAACAGTACCGTTATCTGGTTTGTACACATCTTGAATTCTCTTACTGGGTTTTATGCTAGCTTATAAAGTTCTTAACTCTCTTTTTGTTTTTTGTTTGTTTTAGTTTTTAGTTTTTTTTAGACAGCGTCTTGCTCTCATCCAGGCTGGAGTGCAGCGATGCCGTCTCGGAACCTCCATCTCCTGGGTTCTAGCCATTCTCATGCGTCAGCTGCCTGAGTGCCTGGGACTACAGGCATGCCACCACAACTGGCTATTTTTTGTATTTTTAGTAGAGATGGGGTTTTGCTGTGTTGGCCAGGCTGGTCTCAAACTCCTGGCCTCAAGTGATCTGCCCACCTGATCCTCCCAAAATGCTGGGATTACAGGCGTAAGCCACCACACCTTGGCCATATCTTTCTCTCTTTGAATGTTGACCAACCTATGGCATTTGAGCATTTAAGTGTTAGTTGAGACCTTTCTGAGTCTACAGAGGGGATAACTAACATTATGTTACCCCTCTGATCAGAATTTTCTAAGTGCTTTTTATCATGCTCAGTGAAGAACAAAGCTTTTACAGTGGCCTGCAAAGTTTGCCAGGATTTGCCCCCTCAAGTCCATTACCTCTCTGACTTTTCCTAATACTTGCCCCCTTGCTCTCTGGGCTCCAGGCATTACGTGTTGCCAGCATGCCACACAGGTACTTACCCCGAGGTGTGTGCACCTGCTATTTTCTCTGCCTGTAGCTCTCTTTCTTCCCAGATGTCCTCAGGCTTGCTTCCTTACGTCCTTTGGGTTGTCAGCACATGCCTTCTCCATGAGACTTCCCTGACTACCTGTCTAAAGCTACAAAGATTTCCTCTATACTCCCCATCTCTTTCATGCTGGCTGTTTCACCATAGCACCATATATTTTCTTTGCTTATCATCTGTCCTACTCCAAAAGAATGTAAGCTTCTCTAGGGCAGGAAACTGGAGGAGTCTGTCTTGTTCAACACTGTATCTCCAGCACTTAAAGCAGTCCCTCACACACAATGGGTGCTAAAAAATAGTTGGTAGTAGAAAAATAGATGTAGCAGTTTCGGCGTCTGTGCTGGGTCACCTTGTACTTTCTTCCTTGGGTAGAAAGTCCCAAAGCAATGTCTCCGTGGCTTGCTTGACTTTAGGACAATGTTAGCTTATAGGTGGTAGGTCGGGTGGTTGCAGGAAATGCAACCACCTGTTCCTGTCACCAACAATAGAAACCAGCATTTGCAGCACTTGGTGACACCAGACTGGAATACACATGTGCAGCTTTTACACCTCCTCTGTTTACCCTGTGGCATCTTTTTCTAGATTTGAGAACTGATCAATAAATCTGTGATCATGAATGTGAAAGCATTTTATGAACTATCAAATGCTTTGCAAATGTTAATTACGTTGGACTTATGGATTGTTATGTAATTTGAAATAAGTAATTTTCCAGGAAGAAAGGCTTTCTGAGTCAGCTTCTCTGCAGGTCTTTCTATATGTGAATGCTGCTCTTCCCCATCTGTGCCCTGTGGACTGAGACCAAGAACACAGCTACTAGCTGAAGCCTAAACTGTCCAGGATGAGATAGGTGAAAGCTAATCAGTTAACCCCTGGATCTAAGGAATGTGTTTTCCCTGTGCATAAGCCTTCTCAAATACCAGATAACTGAGACAATGTAGGGCAAATAAAATGTAGGTTGGCCTGTTTAAAAGACTAATTTAGGAAAACTAGGCAGCTTACAGCAAAAGTATCATTCTTGTTGTTAATGAAATCTGGCCTGTTCCAGAGAGTTTCTAGTAATTCCCATGACCCAGATTAGTTTATTTACCAATAGAAAAGCTTAGGGATTTTATATTGTTAGTGGACATAGGTGAACCTAATATTCTTGTTGACTTTCCAATTATACTTGTAAAAATAATCAGGTTCTTTTGCCCTATGATCTCCTTAAGGTCGGGCCATATAGAAGAGAAGAAAAGCAAATGAGATAAAATGGCAGGATATATATTGTCTGTCTGTCTGTCTGTTTTTCTCTTTCTTTCTCTCTCTCTCTCTCTCTCTGCCTCATACTAGAGCATTTAAGAGCAATAGCTCTGAAATCAGACTGTAGACTTTTTGGTCTCAAATTCTAGATATGTGACCCTAGACAGATTTCTGAATTTGGGTGAGTCCCAGCCTCTCCATTTGGGATAGTAATGGAATTTCCCTCCTAGGGTTACTTTTAACATCACATGAGATAATTGATGGAGTGGTTATCCCTGGCTCACAGTAAGTGCTTAGTTAATGTTAGTTGCTGTTACTGTTGGTGGAAATCCTAGTAATAATCAAAGACAGGCAGGAAATAAAGGAATTTCAGAAATGGATAAAGAAAGGGAGAGATGGGAGACACTGCCCTAAAGGGTTATTAAATGTACTGAAAGAATCCTGGTATAATAGTGTGAGCTCATGCTATATTATACCATGCATATTAGGTAATGCAGGTAATAATTATTATACCTTGTAAATATTTTATGGCTGTTATACCTTCTAGATTAGTGTGGCCAAGGAGAGATGCCTGGTGCGTTACATGCTGTCTGTGTCAGGATGAGCTGCTGTGGCCAGCTGCACCCCCCACTGCCCCCGGAGTGGCAAAGACTCTAAGACAGCAGTAAGTGACATGTTTAACCCAGGCACCTAGTGCAGCTGAACCTTGACACAGTTAGAAGAAGGTGGCCTCCCAAAGCATCCACGTGTTCCTTTGTTCTCCCCTCAACGCATGATATGCAAACTACTAGGCACTGGCATGTGGCAGTGAAGGAAGCTGATGACATCCCTGTCCTCTTGAAGCTCTGCTAAGTAGGGGAGACAGAAAATGCCAATTCCATGAATGGTGATATATTTATAATTCAATAAGTACCAGGGAGGAGAATTGAAGAATTAGAATTATAGTAAAGGACCTGACCTAAAGTAGGTGTCCAGGAAGACCACTTTGAGGAAGAGTGGTAAGAAAGACAGAGCCAAGTAAAGAGGGAGAGGGGGCTACACAGTGACCTGGGAATGGGGTTCAGCATTAGGAAGGAAGGAACTGAGGCCTAAAGAGAATTTTAGCTCAGAGGTGAAAGAGTACAGGGGACAGGGTAAAGGAGGACCTTGAGAGGTCAGCTGGATTGTGTAGGCACTTTGCCAAGGGTTTACTAAAAAAAAATATTTTTTGTTGTTGTTGTTGTTGTAAAATACATATAATGTAAACTTTACCACCTTGACTATTTTTAAGTACAGTCATCACCACCATCCATCTCCATAACTAATCTTGTGAAACTGAAACTCAGTATCCATTAAACAAAAGCTCCCCATTCCCCTTTCATCTAGTCCCTGGCACCCACCATTCTACTTTTCAATTCTGTGAATTTGACTACTCTAAATACCTCATATCAGTAGAATCATACAACATCCATCTGTCTATGACTGGTTTATTTCACCTAATACAAATATCCCCGAGATTCATCCATGTCATAATATATGCCAGAATTTTCTTCCTCTTTAAGGCTGAATAACATTCTATAGTTTGTATGTAACACATTTTGCTTCTCCGTTCATCCATCAATAGACATTTGGGTTTCTTCTGCATTTTAACTACTGTGAATAAAAGTGGGTATACAAATAATTCTTTGAGACCCCACTTATATTTATTTTACGCATATACACAGAAGTGGAATTGCTGGATCATATGGTAATTCTGAGTCTAATTTTTTGAGGAGCTACCATACTGGATGCTAAAGAGTTTCAACTTGAAATTTAAAACAGGTCAGAAGCCTTTGGTACATTTTAAATAGGGAATGGAGTTGAATTAGAGAAGATGAGTGGAAATAGAGCTAGTTATACACTAAGATTTTGGAATACTTCTATGTTAGATTGCAAGCTATATGAAAAGAGGTGCCTTGTCTTTTTTTTTTAATTCCCCCAAATCCCTTTTGCTTTTCTTTAAACAGTTTTCAATATCAAGTGGGCCTCCGTTGGTGGGGGTAAAAGTGAACCTGAGTAATACTGAGCAGTACTTAACATCTCAGCAGTCTTGTTTACCCATCTGAAATGTAGCTATATGTTTTCCCAGAAGCAAAGAACACTTTGCTACTTATTCACTGAACTTTGACATCCTTGAATGAAAGCAGTACAGCCTGGATGAATACATGTATGGCCGTAATTATCTCTTTTTTGGACTACAGACCCATTTTGCCTATTTTTCCCTCCTTCTTTTTTAATTTCTCCTTCTCTCTCAATCTTGTAGTGTTCACTCGTTCATTATTAGGAACCAGCTTTCTGACTGTGCCAGCCAGCTATAAATGGAATATCATCATATTTGAGGGATAGTTCATCATTTTCATAATTTTGTCAAGTGTGCAGCCATTTTCCATTGCAAGAAGGAGGAAGAAACAGTGTTTAGTCCAGTGTTACTCCCACAGCCATAAATGCTCTCTTTCTCTTTTTTTCTTCTTCCAATTTAGTAATTTGTGAGGTGAATGAGGGAGAGGTCCTCGTTTTCCTACTATAACCACTGACTTTTCCCCCATAGTAACTTCATTTCTGGTTGAATTTTCTGAGGAAGAAGGATGCCTTTTTAGCCTAGGTTGAACTTGCCCTGGTGGTGTGGGAGCAGGAGAGCGCTGGGGTTGGGAGTATAGGCTCTGCAGACTTCATTCCTCTCCTGACTTTGCCCTTCATTAGCTCTGTGACCTTGGGCCAATTACTTAACTTTTCAGTACTTCTCTTTCCTCATTTGTAAAGTGGTAGTGATAGTGGGTACCTGCCTGCCTCAAAGGGTTCTCCCATTAGGAGACACTGTGTAGAAGTACCCACCATAGGAGACACTGTGTAGAAGTACCCACCATAGGAGACACTGTGTAGAAGTACCCACCATAGGAGACACTGTGTGATGTACCCACCATAAGCACTCAATTAATCACTTAAAGCTTCCTGTCTGGCTTCTCACTAAATAACCGTTCCCAGGAAGGTGTTAAATGTGGCTGATTAGCCAGGCCTCAGTCAGTACACAGAATGATTTATCTGACACCCTCATTCTGGTGCCACCACTGGGGCAGTCCAGCTAGCTGTGTTCATGGTTCTGATGGGTGCTCTCGGCAGTGGCCTCCTTAGCGCTGCTGGAGCAGTCCTGCCTCACTGAGTTCAGGCAGTATCCAGGCAACACAGACTCTGACTTGGTAGAAAACACGCAATGAGTGGCGGTGGGGATTCCCCCCACCATCCACCGTTATATACTAAGGATGGATTTGAGGCTGGTGAAAAGAACCAAATTAACAACCCTGGAAACTAAACTTTTCTGGTTAGCCACAAAAAAAGTGTTGTTCTGGCAGCTTCATTTCCGGTGAATCCTCTTCAGCCCTAGAGCTTGGAGCTTCCCTGAAAGGGTAGTAGAGAGGGGTGATACTGACTGCAGCTTATACCCACTAACTTACCTATAATACTTTCAGAATTGGTCACCTCAGGCCTACCCCAGAACCTCCCTGTGTTTTGCAGAAGATGCGCTCCAAGGTTTTGATTCAGCCCATAGTTCTAAGGCATTTGTGAACAGGGGAGAGCAGCTGGTGTAGAAACATCCCATGGGGTTGACTGTGATGTATCTCTTAGAGAAGGGAGCTTGGTATGGCCTCCAGTGGTCAGTGGAGTGCTCAGAGCTGAGCTTTGTAGGGTGGTGGGCTTTCTTTGGTGGGGAAGAACTTGTCAGGCAGGCTAGGGGCATGATGTTGTTGGTGTCATGAAGGCAGAGTGAGTTTGGTGGCTTTGCTTTGGCTTCATGTGAGGCTCTCAGCCTATTGTGCCAGAACTGCTTATACGGAAGTGATAGAAAATAAGTACTATGGCCAGGTGTGGTGGCTCACACTTGTAATTCCAGCACTGGAAAACTGAGGCAGATGGATCACCTGAGGTCAGGAGTTTGAGACCAGCCTGGCCTACATGGTGAAACCCCATCTCTTCTAAAAATACAAAAATTAGCCAGGCATGGTGGTGCACACCTGTAATCCCAGCTACTTGGGAGACTAAGGTAGGAGAATTGCTTGAACTCGGGAGGTGGAGGTTGCAGTGAGCCAAGATTGCACTACTGCTCTCCAGCCTAGGAGACAGAGCAAGACTCCATCTCAAGAAAAAAAAAAAAAAGAAGTACTATTATGATTTGAGGTTTTCTATAGATTCAAAGTATTTCATACTTTTTTTACACAAAAGAATGAAAAGAGGAGAAATACAAATAGGGTACAGTAGCCTTTGAAATATAGGTGGAGAAAGGTGAGACCTCTTGCCCCAGGCAGAAGCAGGACAGTAAGGTTCCTGGACAGGATACCAAGCGAAGCTACCAACTAACAATGTGGCTTTAAATCGGTACTTGCTGCTACTGCTGCCACTTGCATCACCACGACCTCAACAGCCGCCATGACAATAGCAGACGTCCTTTATTAAGCCATTATTTCATGCCAAGGGATTTACTTAATCATACTTAATCAGCCTTCCAGGTTTACAAGCTACTAGCTACGTATTATTGCTCTCATTTTATATGTGAGGAAACAGGTTGAGAGAGGCCAGGTGACTTGCCTGCTGCCATCCAGCTGGTAATGTCTGTCTGACTCTAGCTACTGTGCTATGATCTCCATAGGCTGCATTGTCCAGATGTGCAAATTGGAGAGAGTATTTGCACTTTATGCCTCTATAGTAGTGTTTCTGAAATAGTAGTTCATGGCATATAAGTGGCTCATGAAAACAATTTATTGGATAAACATAGAATAGGATAGCATGGGAATAGAAAATATCAGAATGTATCATTCTTACTATTCCTGAAAACTTTTGTTTCTGATATGGTGTGGGGATTTGTGCCTGTCTATGTATGTGTGTATTGCTTGATAAAATATACTTCCTACCTTGGGTCATTGTCAGAATGTTTGAGAGCTATTATTATAGACTTATTATGAAGGTCAGATAAATGTAAAAGGTTGTTGTAGCTTTTTAAAAATGTCTAAAGCACTGTAAGCCTAATTCCAATTTAATATTGGAAGCTGAAGCAAACAAGTAGGGAATGGTGGATAAGTGGGATGAGCTGTTGCTCATCAACCCATGGTTCATTGTGAATCTGTCACTGCATTGTATACAGTGAAGCTGGTACTCTGCTTTGACATTCTTTGACATAGCACTCTAGGCCTCAAGATGAAACCTATCTGCAAACCCTACAATAAGCTTATGTATCTTTAGAATACGTCAGGACCAGTCTGGTATTTTACTCTAGGCCTCAAGATGAAACCTATCTGCAAACCCCACAATAAACTCATGTATCGTTGGAGTATTTTAGAACCAGTCTCATATTTTAAAGTACTTATAGAGCTCTGACTCTCATTTAAACTCCAAGAAAACAGATGTAATCCCTATAACAGCATGGGGGGGTCTCTGCCTTACAGGCCCCAAAAGGATTGGCTACTGTCTATTCCCATCAAAATGCTCCTTCTGTCATCATCCCCACCAACATCTTTATCTGAAAGTGATTTACCTCCTTCTGCCCCTCAGAGGATATCAGACCGAAACAGAGTCTCCATCTATTTCCTTTTGAAGCAAAGGTGGCAAGAGGCCCCTCTGCCAAGGCCATTTTCATGGAACATGCGCTTTCCTCATTGGTTCTAGTTCATGAGGCGACTCCCTGGATGGTGGGATACATATACCTCCCCACCCCCAACAACTGCCCTGAAGTCATGCCCCTCAGGAGATCCACTGCTTCTCATTGGACAGCAGTTCTGATGATCACAGAAGAAACTGGGTCTCTTCCAAGTGAATATCGTGTGCAAAACTGATTCTCTGCAGCATCCAAAGGAAGCCTATAGAATTGGCAGTTCTTTCAAAAAGACACCACAGCAGAGTAGTCCACATGGACAGAGGGATTTGAAAGACCTGTGTCAAAGACTCCTTCACTGCAGTATGTAGTGTGAAAGTAACTTCTCTGTGTGGGTTTTAAGTCAAGACTCAACATGACATTCTGAGCTGTGTGAGGAGGAGCTCAGACAGCTCAATTTAACAAAACAGCAGGTTCTCCATGTTTTATAGACCTTGCTAATGAACGAGTCCCATGGCCTCTGCTGGACTGGCTCCCCAGTGCTCTGCCAGCCTATTTCCCATGCACCTGTAAATTCATCCAGCTATAATGGATGGCTGATGCCAGCAGAGGCTGAGGTCTAGGCCTTTCTGTCTGGGATACATAGAGATCTCAAGCCATTAATAATTCATTCTGGAGTAATGAACATAGCTGTACCAAGTTGTGAGCAGTAATAATCAAGTGACAGATCAATTTATTACTTCAGTGTGCGGAAAGATAATGGTCATTAATAATGAAAGGTGTAGCTCTCCCCTCCCCTCCAAAAAAAGTTTCCTAAGACTTAGATCAATGTGTTTGTTAAGTTCTAAAATAACATGGATCATTAAACGGGAAATGAATTATGCTGGGTAACCTCAAGCCTATTTATATTCAAAGTTGCTAATCCAGAATTACTATACCTTTTTTTCCAAATGCCTTTGAGCATTGGGGCCTGCAAATCGGAGTAATTATTGCTCTTTAATTAAGTCAAAGAAATGGAACATAGCTCAAGACTTTAAAAAGGGAGGCCGGGATAGTTGAGATACATTCTCCAAAAATCATCAACAATAATTTGAAGTTTTATGAGTAAATAGCTGGGTTGGGAATAATTGTTTTATGCCTACTCAGAAACTCTCTTCATCTTTTAACACTTCAGTGAACGCTCATTGTGCATCTCCTGTGCCAAGTAGTGTGCTCAGCACTGGTGCTACCAAATAAAATACTAGACTTCCTCTTCTCAGGCCTTGGTAGGGATGACAGCACAGTGTAATGAATGCAGGAGCAGGCTGACACTTCTGCCTTTGTTGGGTATAGAGGGTTGGAGAAAGGTGAGAGGAAGGTACAGAAAGGAATGGGACCATTTGAGCTGAGCCTTGCATATTAACAGTTTGCCAAACAAAGAAAGCAGCATAAGAGCATTCCAGGCAGAGGAATGATATGGACAAAGGCAGAGAGATATGGAAGTGAAATGGGAGTGAAAAGTGAATTAGTGTGATAATTACCACATTTCCCATGCATTATCACATTTAATCTGTACGACATTCACATGAAGTAGGTATGTTATTCACCCAACCTCTCCTTTATTTAAAGATGAGGAACCCAACACTTAGAAATATTGAGTTACTCTGCCCAGGACCCAAGCTGGAAGGTGGCACAGAAAGGCTTAGTGGTGATTTGAGGAAAGGTATGCTCTTTTATAAGAGTTCAGACTTTGTATTAAAAACAGTCGGGCAGGCCAGGCACAGTGGCTCACGCCTATAATCTTACCACTTTGGGAGGCCAAGCTGAGAGGATCACTTGAGACCTCAGGAGTTCAAGATCAGCCTAGGCAACATAGCAAGACTCTGTCTCTACAAAAAAAATTTAAAAACTAGCCAGGCGTGGCAATGCATGTCTGTAGTACTAGCTACTAAGGCTACCCAGGAAGCTGAGACAGGAAGATCTCTTGAGCCCAGAAGTGTGAAGGTGCAGTGAACTATGATCATGCCACTGTACTTCAGCCTAGATGACAGAGAAAGATCTTGTTTGTTTTAAAAAAAAAAAGAAGTAAGAAAGAAAAACAGTGGGGCCCACTAAAGGTTTATAGTCATCATTATCAGAACAATTAAACAATAAAAGCATTGCTAAATGCTAAATGCCATGGCATTGTGTTCTCGCCAGGGGAGGTGTGAGAGCTGAGATTTAGATGGAACTGCTGGTAGCAGGGAGGGTAAAGCTGAAGTTATAGAGGTTCTTGGGTCGGGAACCCTAGTTAGAAGGCTGTTGCTTTAGTCAGATGTCGTGTGGAGAAGCATGACAGGGAAAAATGATCATCATCCAAACCATGTATTTTTATATTGGTCTACAATTTGAAGGTACTTTCATACAAAAATAGCTTGTTGATTCACTTGCACAAGGGACTTTTGTGACAAGAGAGCAAGTTTAATGACTTAGCTCTTTTGGGAGGGGAAGTATAAGGACATAGAATTCCCTTCCCACACAGAGGAGCTGATGTTGAAAGGAGTGATGTTAAAAGCAGCTTGTAAATATGCATACTTGCTGATTGACTAAGGCACAGAACCAAAGACTCTCCCCCTTGCCAGGTAAGAATTTGACCATCTGCATTCACTTTTTCAGACTGGAAGCATGATGTGATTCTGGGTAGAATGGAAAACTATAAGTAAAACCAGGAGACTCAGCAAGAATTAAGAAAATGTTAATGAAATATTCTTTATGGACCAGAGGCAGGCCACTCTCCCTCCTGCAGGTGTTGCTTGGCAATCAAAAAGCAAATTATCTTTCTAGCTAGACTGCACCACAGTTAAAGTTTCATAGATCTAACCATGCTTTGTCCACCGTTAGAGGAGAAAGTTAAACACTTAGCCCTAAAAAAAATTAAAGAAAAGTACACATCTGCTAATAAAATTGGTCGATGTAGTATTTCAATAAAGGCTCAGTTTAAAAACCAGCACTTAAGATCCAGAAAATCTCTTTTCTTTAAAAAAAAAAAAAAAAAAAAAGTATACCAGAGAAACAGTGCAGGCATTTATAGAATTGTGTGAAAAAATACTCCATATAAATAGCACTAAATGCTAGGGAGGTAGGTGTGTGCAAACTGCCGATTTCTACCCAATTTCTCTCTGGTTTTAAGTTTAGTAATGAATAGCTTCCTTCTTGTAACAGGTGATTTAGGGAAGCTCTTGATATTTTCTCAACAAAACTGAATGGCATTAACTTTTAACTTATTTGTTGCCAGTAGATGATTTGTATATTTTTATACATGGGGCCAGCAAGTGAACAATTGAGTTTTATAGCTAGGTCATGGTGGCCTGGGTATGGAGTTCAGATACATCTTTTGAGTAGTTGTTTATTCAAAAATATGCCTACGTCTTTAGCAAATTACTCAGACCCAGCAGCTGTTGACCCTGTGTGTATGTTAGACTTTTAGTATAAATGACAATATAAACATAGCCTTATAGATAAACATACACTAGTGCATTTTTATTTCTGTTTGTGCCACATTTCACTTAATGTGAGCCACTTATTTAATCTGATGGGCCTTTAATACTTTAAAGTGCTGAATTTCCTTACTTGGTTTTAAATACCCAGATCTGCCCATTTTAAAAATTATGTCTATTTTGTGCTTATGTTTGCAAATGTATTAAAGCCATCAAGAGATTTTACATTTGCAGTAGAGAAAAACACTAATGATTACAGTGGTTTAAGCAGCAGCCAAGTACATAAATTGCAATTAAGAGGGATTAGCAGTTACCTGGACTTGCAAAACAGGGCTTCAGATGTTCAAAGGTTAGTAATTTGGCAGATAGTTGCTTTGGTTGGTGGGTTGTTTTAGGTAAAATGGAAATGATAAGGAGTGTCATATCCTGAAATAGGAAAATAGCCTCGATGCTGAAGATTTCTGAAACGTGGTAGATTTTCTGACTCCTGTGGCATCTGAGAATGTCCTAAGTTCTGGCTCCCACAGATGAGGAGTCTATAGATAGGAAGATAGGAAGGGTACAGAGTGGTTGGTATCTCTGTGTACACAATTTCTCTCATGGGTACCTTTTCTTTTCCTTCCTCCCAGTGTTGCTAACAACCACAAGCAGAATTTGATGACGGTGGCAAACCTTGGCGTCGTGTTTGGACCCACTCTGCTGAGGCCTCAGGAGGAAACAGTAGCAGCCATTATGGACATCAAATTTCAGAACATTGTCATTGAAATCCTAATAGAAAACCATGAGAAGGTAATACGTAATTGGTCACTTGCAGTGAAGAATGTACTTGGGGGGGAAGCTGCATTGGAATTGACCTTCAGAGTTGACTCAGATTTCCATTGCTAATGGCCCTGACACTGACATGATGATGAAGTTACTGGTGGTGGTAGTGATGGTGGTGATGATAACACAAAAGTGGTGGCAAAGTGTCAACAGTGGTAGTTATGATGACAGCAGTGGTGGTTATGGTGGCGGCAGTGGTGGGTAAAATTTATTGAGCCAGGAACTATGTTAAACACTCTATGTATATATTGTTATTTTATCCTCACAACAATTCAATGAAGGAAGTACTATTATGTGCCTCATTTTGATAATACTCTTTGCCCATTTCTTACTCATTTCCTTTTGAATTTATGAGTTTTTTTAATTTTAGAGATATTAAACTGTCTTCATTTGTGTTGCAAATGTTTTTACTTATAGTTTGTCTTTCAGTTTTATAAATGTTGTTGTGTTTTTTATACAGTTTGTGTGTGTGTGTTTTTATAGTCTGTCTTTTCTTTTGGGGAATTGGGGTTTCTAGTCTTTCTTTTGAAGGTTTTCCCCGTCCCACAATTTAAAGGATGTTATCACAGAGCTGCCCTTATAAAACTGGGGAGGGGACATAAAGCGTCAGTCTCCTTACCCACTTCATTGCTCTTATGAGCAAATCCTTACGAAGTTCCTAAGAACTTGAGTGGGGTTCCCTAAAGCACCATTTAGTGGCAACATATCTGGGATCTAATAAAAAATGCTGTTCCTCTTAAATAAAAACTTTTGCCTAGAATGGCAAATTAATCATGCACAATAAATTCAAAGGGACCACGCCTCACCACCTACAGTGATAATGTTGTAATGTAAGCCACCACTACCTCTTGTCTGACTTTTTACAAGAGCCTCCTAATTTGTTTCCTTTCTTCCACCCTTGGCCTGTCAATTCTGATATCAGCCACCAAAATGAGATTTTTAAAAAATGTTAAGTCAGATAGCATCAGTTGTTTGTTAACAACTATCCAGTGGCTTCGCATTTCATACATTCGCCCACATAGTTTCTGTCCTCTGACTGTTATTATCTGATCTCATCTCCTGCATCTCTCCTGGAACCATCTTGTTTCTGCCTTGCTGTTTCTTGGACATGACAGGCACATTCTTACTTCCAGGTCTTCATAGTTGCTGTTCCCAGTGGCTGGAACACTGTTCTTCCATAAAACCACATGGCATGTTTCCTCACTCCCTTCAGTTGTACTAAGTGAAGTCTACCTAGATCTCTCTGTTTAAAATTATAATCCCAACCTCCAGCATTCCCTTTTTCTTTTCTCCTGCTTTATCTATTTTTGTATATCAAAAGACAAAATCACAAGTTTAAAGATCTTAATTCACTTTTATTTGCAATTACAGAATTGAGCAACACCTCATTCTGTAAAATAGAATGCGTGTTCCAGTGAACTGAGCAGAGGAGGTTGGCTTTAGACAGAAAAGGGCTAAAGAAGAGAACAAAAAGGAGATTAATTGTTTTAAAGTTGCTTTCCTTGTGAAAGTTAAAACACAGGGGACTTCTTTATGTACTGACTAAAACTGGCCTGTTTGGGGATTTGGCTGTTATCTCGCTCGTCATTTCTTGGAAGCTCAGACAAACAACTTATTTCTGGCCTGATGGTATAGAACCTCAGCAGGAGTGACTGCATTTTGGTTTGGTCTATTGAGCCTAGTGCAGGAGCTCGGTCCAAACCAATGGCCTCCTATAAGTTTTATTTAACACATAGAACTTCACAAATTATAGAGTATATAATTTACTTACTGATTAGATCTGTTGCTTTTCTCACCTCTCTAAGCATGTATGCTTCAGGAAAGCAGGGACGTTGTGTTTTATTCCTCAATAGGCATGAGTACATTGGTTTTGGGTGAATGTGGCAGCCAGCCTCCAACGTGGCTCCCATTGATCCCGTCCACCAGTATCCATTCTCTTGTGTAGTGCCCGTCACCTCTGAATAGAGCTAGCCTATGTGATCAATAGAATATTGCCAAAGTCACAGTATATGACTTCTGAGAAGAGTACCATGTTCATTACTCTGGGAAGGTAGACCTTCTTATTCATACGGTCTGTCTTTTTTGTGAAAGCAACTTGGAGTAAGTCATCTTCACTCCTTTTTCAGTGCAGCTTCAGGCCTAGTCTGATAAAAAGCAAGGAGATGCTCCCTCAGTCTTTTTTGGAAATCTATGGTGTTCACCTCACAGCAATTCTAAGAATTCATGGCTGTGATCTGGTCTCTGGCTTTCCGGATTTAACACTTTGTCTAAATTCCCTGCCAACAGAACTTAACCTTTGCCGTCAAATCCAGAGCAATTTTATGTCCTCAAAAGGATGTTGTCAGAGACTTATTCTTTAAAATCTACAATGTTGGCCAGGCATGGTGGTTCACACCTTTAATCCCAGTGTTTGGGGAGGCTAAGGTGAGAGGAAACATTTGAGGCCAAGACTTTGAGATTAGCCTGGGCAAAATAGCAAGACCACCATCTCTACAAAAAAGAAAAATGGGCCGGGCGCGATGGCTCATGCCTGTAATCCCAGCACTCTGGAAGGCTGAGGTGGGCAGATCACGAGGTCAGGAGATTGAGAACATTTTGGCCAACATGGTGAAACCTCTTCTCTACTAAAAATACAAAAATTAGCTGGACGTGGTGGCGCATGCCTGTAATCCCAGCTACTTGGGAGACTGAGGCAGGAGAATCACTTGAACCAGGGAGTTGGAGGTTGCAGTGAGCTGAGATGGCATCATAGCACTCCAGCCTGGCGACAGAGTGAGACTCTGTCTCAAATAAATAAACAAATACCTAAATACATAAATAAATAAAAATGAAAAATCAGCTGGATGTGGTGGCACACAGCTATGGGAGGCTGAGGAGGGAGGATCACTTAAGCTTAGGAGTTCAAGGTTATAGTGAGCTATGATTGCACCACTGCACTCCAGCCTGGGTGACAATGAGATCTTGCATCTAAAATACATAAATAAAATGTTTTAAAACATAAAGTTTCATAGTATTTAAGGTCTTAGTTAATATTTACCAAGCATTTCCTTAGACTTGACTTTAACTTTTTATAATAGAAACACACACACACATATCTAGGAGTAACTATTCTTCTGTCCAGTCTTTAGTGTCAAAAGTTAGACAAAATCCTGAAACCCCACTTGAAGAAGTACTTTCCAGCAGCACCTTTTCATGTGTTAGCGTATACCCTCTTGCTTGAAACAAGCCCTGCTACAGGGCTGAAGTATATATCCCCCATAGCGACTGGCATAGTATTCTCTCATGTTGTGAACATTTTACATAAGGAATTTACTCTGTGCTTCGGAATAATCATTAGGAGGGCTCTAGGAATAAATAGAACATAGTGCTGAAAAAAAGGGGTGGAAACCCAGGCATCTAACTATTGGAGCCACTCCATAGACAGAGAGACAGAGAGAGCCATAAGATGCCTGCTTTAATTTTCTGTTGCTACACAGCAAATCATCTCCAAACCTAATAACTTAAAATGTCAATTATTTTATTACTCTGGATTCTGCGAGTCAGAAATTTGGGAAGCGCTCATGTGTGCCCCTTGTGGTATCAGCTGGGGTGGTTTGCCTGGGACTGACAGGTCCAAGGTGGTCTCACTCCACACAGCTGGGACTTTGGTACTAGCTGTTGACCAGAATGCCTTGATCCTCCTCTACAAGGCCCCTGTCTCTCGAAGGTACTCTCCCATCATTCAGGAGTCCAGCCCAACTTCCAAGAGAGCAAACACAGAAGCAGCAAGGGCTGTTAAGGCTTAGGCCTGGAACAAAGTATGATTTCTGTCACATTCTGTTGGCCGAAGCAAGTCCAGCCGGATTGAAGCCTAGGGGCGCTAGATGCCACCTCTAGGTGTAGGAGCAGAGTGTGCACACAGGGATGGGAGGATTGTCGACCGTCATCTTTTCAGGGATCTACAGTACCTGGCAAGTTTGCGTTTAGTTCCCTTTAGGAATGACTCTGCTTTCTTACCAGTGGCTTGTGCTGAGCATCGGCAGTGACCCAGTGTTTTTATGGAGAGTGCTTCTCTGCCTCCTCTCTGCATTGCCATTTTTCATACAACCAGGGGCATCTGGCGTCTGGTGATAGTAACAGTTTCAGCCCTTAAATGCCCTTTGTGAACCTCAGTATGGAAAACCAAATCATAAATATCTAAAACTGAAAAAACATTTTTAAGATTGGCATTAAAGAAAAAGGAAAGAGAGGTGGATAATTCCGTTTCTTTAACCTGATAAAACACCCCTTTTTCAATAGAAGGTAAGAGGCCTCTGTGTTCTAACTGGCTAAGGCATACAGTCTTTTCTCTCTTTGCCTACCTGTCTTTCTCTTGTTTTCCAAGGGTTAACACTAGACATTCAGCCAAAGGGTTAACAGTGAACATGATCTCCTTTGTTTTGTCACTCACATCTGTATACCCTCAAGATAGTACCTGCAAGTCTAGAAACACCCCGTCACCCTAATCCAGAGAATCCATCTACATCTTCCTGGGAGCCATAATGATGTGTTTCACACACAGCTTGTGTTTGGTCACATAGAGCACACTAACCACCTGCTTGCCCCTGTCACGGTGGTCCAGAACTTCTGTCCCCTCCTCTCCCACAGACGTGGGAGGGAAGCAGTGCTTGGTACAGTTCTGGGAAATAAATCTCCTCTCCTAGATGAAGAGGAGACAGACAGGAAACAGCTGGAAGATACAGTGTTATGTTTGGGGGCTCATGGAAATTTGTCTTTTCCCATGTTGGTAATACATACTGATTATTTACTCATTAATGAATCCTTTAAATGAATACAGTCTAGAAATAATAATGATGATGACAGTAATAGCTAACTTTTACTTACAGCTTAGTGTATACAAGATACTGTGCTAAGCAGCTTTATAGCCGTCATTCAGTTTTCACAGCAACCCTATAAGGTTAATAGTTTTAGCTCTGTTTTACAAATTAGAAGCCTGAAGTGCAGGACACTTTAAGAAGCAGCTGGTTTGGAGAGGAACAGGGGTTGAACTTAGTACCACTCTCAGAACCCAGGCTATTGAAATCTACTCTAGTTAATCTCTGTTCAATGCAGTAAATATTTATTGAATATCTACCATTGGCCAAAGATAAGTAAAATAGGTCCTTCATTTTTCAAGGCACTTCCATTTTATCAGGATATAACTAACTATAATAAAATATGCTAAATGACCTCCAGAAAGATGAATAAAGTGTTATGGTATCGCCGAGGAGAAATAATTTAATTCTACTTGCACTGGGCTCTGACAGATTAATAGAAGTTTTCTAGGCAGAGAAAGAGTAAAGATAGGAGAGACAGTCACTCAGAGGAGCAGCATTAATCAAGTTGTTTGTATTAAAATAACATGGCTGTGAAAGACTGTGGGTTGTCAGGAAGTGGTGGGTGATGATGCCAGAGAGATGGATTCAGCCCGTTTCCCATGAAAGCCATAGGAAAAGGTTTGAACTGACTCCTGAAAACTGGGAGCTCTCAGAGATTTCCGAGTAGAGGCTAAAATGATTATGTCAGCACTTTAGAAAGATATCCCTGGAAGCTGAACCAAATAGTACTTTGAGATTGCTGACATCAAAATCACACATTAAATAAATAACAACACAATAGGATTAACCATACTGTTTTAAACTTGCAGCTCAGATAGTGTCACCTTTGATGTATAGCCTTTGCTTAGAGGGTAGAGAGAGATTCTTAATTTGTTTCTTTTTGCCAGACTTCCTAAGGGGAAATGCTAGCTCATAGCATCATTTCCCATCAATGACTCTATACCCCAGACTCTCCTTGAGTTATATGAGAACTAAAGAGTAGATTTGATGGTGTAGTTTTTTTTACCTACAGTCATGCTTCAGAGTTGAAAGCTCAGAAGGCAAAGATTTTGGCTCTTCCTGCACTGTTAAGGTAGCAGTCATTTATGCAAAATTACCATTTCTGTATGAACGGAATCTTTTCCCCGAACTTACACCTTATCACACTAAGTCTTAAAACATAAAGTAGGTAAAAACTTAAGGTTAGGGTAAAAGCAACCAATATTTTTTATGCTTCTAAGTAAGATTTTAAAACAAAATATTGAATGCTGTCATGGTCCAAGATCTCAAACCCTAGAAATTGTATTTCTTACAAGGTTTTCCCTTTACTTAGTGTTTTAAAGGCTTACTTGCTGATGACTATGACAATTTTACATGTCTAAGAAGGACAATCATATCAAGAAAACAAACTACTTGCTTCTCATAGTTTTGGTTAAACATGAAATTTCAGGTGTGTGTGTGTGTGTGTGTGTGTGTGTGTGTGTCTGTCCTTGCTGTTAAATTCCAATACATGATAGTAGGATTGCACTTGTTCTGTAACCATCCATGCTGTTTCTCATGGCTGTGGCACCTGAAAGGGTTTCTGTGCATGAAGCAGGATGCATGTGTGCTCATGTGTTCTGTACCACAGGCTTTTGCCAGCATTGCCTCTTTTGATGCCTATTAATGTTTGACAAAATAAGTTATAATAATTCCTTTCCCAGTCCATCAGTTAGCTGTGGAAGAGGTGGGAGTGTTGATCCTTGAGCTGTTAATTCCCAGAAATCCCCAAAGATCAGTGCCCCTTTTTAACATGTTAACTTTTAACCTCAGATGTCAGGAAGAGGAGCTAGCAATCATGGATAACCCCACTTAACACTTGCAATAAGCACTAAGTCCTAAGCAACCTTGCATTCCCAGTAAAATGCTAGTGACTTACAATGTAGTTAGCTCAGTTTGATCGATTTGGGCCACAAAACTGCCTTGACCTGCTTTTACCAAAATATTAGTGACATTGAAATCCATTGCACTAGTTCTGGGCTTTGTGCACAAAATGTGCATCGGTTAATAAAATATAGTTGGTTTGGCAACTGACAGGCATTTGTAAGTTGCATTTTATTTCCTTGATATTCCAAACAGTTTTTGATATGCAAAATTAGCAAAATAGTATGCCTGGATGCTTCAGTGCATTAGATAGTCATTCGTACTCTTGCCTGCTCAGGAAGCTAATCTTGTCCTGTGGTCTCAGCTTTTGTAGTTTGTTCATTGATTTTTATTTTTAAATTTTTGGTTGATTTTTCTTCCATTGGTTCTTGCTTGTACTCTTTGTGTTCCTCTCCTTGTTAGGATTCAGAAGGAAGCTAGATTTACTTGTGTGCTGGGCTAGAGTGCTTCTGCCACAGGGCTGTTTTCTTTTTTTAGTAGCAAGTGCTGTGTAAGATACTCCTCATTAATGTGATAAGGTAGATTGTGCATTTGAACACATATATTTCCCCCAATAAATTCCAGATAAACTAATAATTGTTTGAATTATGAAACTCCTTTAATGTTACTCAAATAAGGTTGGAGATTGTTGTTGTATTTTAATCTATTCATCTTCGTCAGCAAAGAGAACAGGAAATAGAATCTTTCTGGAGATATGGAAAATCACAGCTCTCCATGGATTACCCAAGCTGTCTATATATACCCTCCGTTACTAAATGTAATTGGTTCTTTTTGAGAGATTTTTAATAAAGCTCCCCAAACTCCTTTCCAAATTGTTGATTCCCTCTGCCAAAATGCTGATATCAACGGGACATAGGACTTCCAACTGTCCTTAAAAAACCTCTGCAGCTACAGCCTCTGAATTTGACTTCTTAACAGTTACAATAAATGAGCCCTGCTAAGACTTGCCTGGCTTCCACTGCTGCATTTATGGCTTCTCCTGCACCATGCAGTCCTCCGCCTCATTGTCTGTCATGAGAAGGAGTGAGCCATGCTCAATAGTTGTAAGTCCCCATTCCTAATGCATTAAACAAACCAATCCCAAATTACTAGGGACCCTGGTGCATTTATGCCTCAAGAGAATGCTCAGTCTCATTTCTCATATAAACCTTTCTGTTTTGCATTGTAATCCCCAGGCCTCTCCTGTTGATTTATTGTCTCAGAGCTACTTTGTGGTTATAGACTAGGAGCTCTTCATCATGACCTAATTTCCCTCCCATAAAAATCACAGCACATAATAAAGAGTACACCACACACATTACAGGGAAACACCTAATCCTTTTAAATTGCAGGCACATGTGACAGATGGGATTGAAGAAGGTGTAAAAATGTATATGTGACATGGCTGAGAACAAATTCTACAAGTGTCAATGCTCTGCAATGTCAAGAAGGGCCAGAGGGGAATCAATGAAATTTAGTTTGTAGACAGTGCAAGGGAATAATAACAGGAAATTCTGTCATTGCTGTAAGCAGTTAAAATCAATGTTTTGCAAAGAACATTAATTAAATTTACACTTATAAATTAAATCCTCATGTCTGAACTGCAAATAATCCATTGTTGAATCTCCAGTTATTTCCCTTTTTGTATGTCTTCTTTTTTATTGACTACAGTAATATCTTTTGAATACTGAATGTCAAAGTGTATTAGGCACTTCAGTCCTCACCCCAGTCCTGGGACTTTTTTACAGATAAGGTCTCTGAAAGTCAGAGAGTTATATAACTTGCCCAAGGTCACAGAGCTAGTGACTAAAATCATATCCACCAGACTCCAAAACTTATGTCTTCCCATTTTGTCCTCTGTCTATAAATTAATAGTAGGTATAAAGACCACAAGTGCTGAAGACCCAGACAGTCAAGCTATCTAGGTACCAGTCCAGGTGCACTCCTTATCTATGTGACCTTGGACAAATCAGTTAATCTCAAGGAGTCTCAGTTTTCTCATCTCAAGAGGGCAAGAATAATAGTACCCCCCTTACAGGGTTATTGGGAGTAACATAATCCACGTAGATAATCCATGTAAATAAGTTGGCATCATAAGCACTCAAATTTTGTTTTTATTGACATTTATACCACCACCATCTCTTGCCTACTCTTTGCCACATACTGCACTGAGCATTTTATGTGGATTATCTTTTCAGTAGCTCTGCAAGGCAGGTATTAGATCCCCACTTGCACAAGGGAAACAGACTCAGTAGGGTTAACTTTGGGTTAATCTACTAGCTGTGTAGCTTGTAGGTGGCAAAGTCAGGATTTGAACCCTAGTCTGCCTAGCTCCAAAGCCAGTTTGATTTGTACCCACATGATGATCTTAAATTCCTTTCCTGTATTTGATGTGTTGATATGGCAATGCTGTCAACATCAGTGATGGTGAGGTCAGTGTAGCTGTAGGTGTTGCTGCCCACTGAATGAGCAGCAGAACCAGGATCAGCCCAGGTCTGTCTGACTGCAGGGGCCAAATCACCCCTGACCACTGTTACTCACAGCTTAAGGTGAAACAGTAGCTTGGTATTTATGGATCTGCTAATTCCACTTACAGGAAGCTTGAAATTGGGGATACTTGGAAGAGTTATATTTTTGTTTTACAGTTTTATTCCCCAACAGCTTCCAGAAGGTTTACGGTCTTCCTTACTTTTATCTCTAAGACATTCCTGACTAAGTAGGAATTAGTTTGTGAGTTTGGACAGTATTAACTGGGCACTTGGGGCAGAAAATAAATCTCCCCCTTTTGTGTTAATTTGAAAAGTCTCTGTGAAATGAGTAGATTGTTCCAGCCACACGGTAGAGCTCCATAAATCCATGGCTTGTAGGTTATATGAGCTCCTGCTTCCATCATTCAACAGAGTCATTTGCACAGTGATTCTTCTCTACAGACTGAAGAAAACTTCATTTGATTCTCTTGAAATCATCTCTTCCAAAATGAAATAGGATTGGAATAACCAAAAGAGTTGTAAATAATTCAGATTCTCATTAGAATTTCAACTCGGACTTTTAGCATGGAGGCAAACCCGTGGCCAGTCAACAGGCTTTAAATGATTTGCATGTGTTCAAGTGTCAGAGTTAAATAAACAACAGTCACTTGGGGAACAATTTTCCAGAGTCATTAATGAAAGGTTGTGTCGTCTGCTCTCACTTGATCTAATTTGCAGAGGCACCCTGTACCTTGGAAGAACGTGTAACAGTAATTATTACAATCCCATGTCTGGCACTGGACATTTTGCAGCATGCTTCCTTGCACGTTATCTAATTTGATCCTGAGAATAGCCCTATCAGCGGTCTTCAGGAGCCTGGGCCTGGCTCACAATGGCTCTTGCCTGTGGCAAAAATCTCCTCGCAGAGCTGATTCTCTTATGCTTGGATAACTTAATTATTTTAGAGGAAACAGCTGATGAGCAGAGTGAACCTCTCCCTCGTTTGTTCCCATGTCTTTTCCTGCTCTGCTGTATATAAATATTGTCTTGGAAGCAATTTTTCACGCATCTGTCTAAAGCCATGGTCCTTCCTCACAAGTTCCTCTTCTTTGTTTCTCCAACGTTTACTACAGTGCTCGGGAAATAGTAAAAACTTGCATTTTTGTTGACAGTTGAAATTGAAGTACACATTATTTCTGCTCCCATTGTAATTGGGTGAGGAACTCATTTTCAGTAACTCGCTAGAAAAAAAGAGACAAAATGTGGAGGCCAGAGGTAAAGCGGAATGTGAGGGAAAATATTAAAACCAGGCCTATCAGTAATTCTGAATTCATTTTCAAATGCTGTTAGCTAGGGATTGCCGAAGGTGTTGTAACTGAGGCCAGAGGCAGAAAGATGCTAGAAGACACTGTTAGGTTGAAACCCATTCTTATATGTTTGGGACACCAGCTTAGTAGTGGATTGCCTGGAGATTAGCCAAATGAATGGCTACTGCAGCCTTGGGGCTTCCCTCCTGGTCACTCTCCTGCTTAGCTGGGTGGCAGGGCAGGCAGTCTCTCATTGTGAGACAGTCATCCAAATTGCTTTGCTGTTGACGTACAGCTTAGGGATACATCTTTGGATCGTCTACCTGGCACAGTGCCTGGCAGGTATAAAACTCATACATAATAGCCATTTTTAAATGTCAATGATAATGGTACACAGTGAGGTTGTCACCTGAGGATGGCCAAAGAAAGAGTGGGGAGAGAACTTCTTAGAGGTTGCAGTCTTTGAGCTTTTCTTTCTCATGTAGAGGCTCAGTAAGAGACTGGAGATGTTTATAGCACTGGTAAACTTGTTTTTTGGGGGTTCCAGCTGCTTGAGAAATTAAGTTTTTTCTTGCTTTTACTTTTTTCCTTCTCTTCTTATTCCCTTGCCCCAGTTGAACTCAGCTACGTGTAGTGATTCAGTTTATCTTGTTGAAAATTTTCAGTCCCCTAGGGAAAATATGATAATGCTG
Organism: Plecturocebus donacophilus; assembly: GCA_004027715.1. Lineage (NCBI taxonomy): Eukaryota > Metazoa > Chordata > Mammalia > Primates > Pitheciidae > Plecturocebus > Plecturocebus donacophilus. Next base: position 62,422 of record PVKP010004988.1, on the reverse strand, counting down.
TTTTCAGACAGCTGTGTTTAGGAGTGAGACTGATTTAACCAGCTGGCTGGCATCATTGGAGCCCGAGGACCTGCCAACCCATGGAGAGCAGCTGTTTGGACTGAAATTCTTATAATTCTTATGATTTTGCTTCCTACATTTCAGCTTTTGAGTTCTGTTTTTAAATGCACACACAAAAGAAGAGAGGACCATGAGAAAGACTGATGTGTCTAGGGCCACCCATGGGCGAAGGGTGGCCCTAGATACATCAGAGACTTATTTAGGAAGGAGAAAACTCAGGAGGAGACCAACTTCAAAGAATAAGAGGTGGTAATGAACGGATCCACAAATTTTGATTTTTCAATTTATAGTGAGGGTATTATGCAGCCATTAAGAATCATGTCTGAAGATTTTTTAATGAATGAGGAAATACTGTATAATGTTAAATGAAATGTATATGATACAAATGGCATAAAGAATATAATTTCAATGATGAAAAATGTGTGTTAATATTAACTGGGGTCATTCATACAAAGCATTTAACTTAGTGCCTGTTGTGGCAAGGACTCAGTAAATCATAGCCACAGGAGTGCAGACCCTAAGCACAAGGAACGTATTTGCCTCCTTCACTGTTATAACCAGAGTGCCTACTATAAAGAAGATGCTTAAAAGGTGTGTGCTGGTGGAATGAATGAGCATGAATATTATTGTATGCATTTAAAAATGAATCTGTGGGAAGGAGAAACTGTTACCATCTGTAATTGTATCTACAATTGTGGCTGCTGAACCTCTCTGAGCCTTAGTTCTTCATTATAAAATGCTGAGGACATTACCTGTTGCTCAGGATTGCTGAGAACTGAGTGAGCTACATGAAAAGCACACAGTATGATGACTGGTACCTCAGGGAGCCTGCAATAAGTGGCGGCTACTATAATCATGGTAAGCACCATACAAGTATTAGCTGTTACGATTAGTAAGGTCCACTATACTTTTATCTGTAGAAAAAAGATGAGAGTTGTCATGATTTTTGTCTATCATTTACTTCTCATTTTTTAGCATGAACTTTTAAAAGGATAATAAAAGCCCCTCCTCCAAAAAAAAAATAAAAGCTCAGAAATAAATAAAATCTAAATGCCAACAGTGATTCTCTCTAAGCGGTAGAATTGGGAGAATTTTTTGTTTTCTTCTTGAGACTTTTCTGCATTTTTCAAATTGTCCATAGTACTTGTGTGTATGTATGTGTGTATGTGACTTATCAAGATAAACAAGGAAAAGCTCAGCATCACGGATAACACGGAGCTGCCGATCTAAAAAAGGATGCTGCAGCTGAGGACCATTGGTGAAGATTGGGCAATGGTGCCCTGCCCTAGGGTCCTTTATGAAACATTATTTAAATACATGTTTCACAGTTTACGAAAGTTCTGAAGTAGTTGTTAAGAACTTAGAACCAATGAAGAAAGATAAAGGAATTTTTGATTCATTGGTTCTGGACAAAGGTAGTCAAAAAACTTCAAGTGCTATTAACAGACAGTGGCTTCTGTTGAGCACAGCTGCTTTCTATTTCCCTGGAGAAAACGATGAAAAGACGCTCAGTGGAAGTTGCGGTGGAAGAGGTTAGAAATGGAAGTGGGTGGTTATCAAACTCTGGGATAAGCTTCCAAAGGAGAATGTTTAATGCCATTTCCTAGAAATGTTTAAAATGAAATCTTGAGCAACTGCCAGTGGTCTTCTTGGATCTACTTTTGCTAATTCCAAGACACTGCCAAGCTTTCCGTTATCCTGCTTCAGGCCTGTTTTCTTCCCAGTTTACAGATGTGTGTAACCTTGTTGTGAAACTTTGTTTGCAGATATTTAACACCGTGCCCGATATGCCTCTCACCAATGCCCAGCTGCACCTGTCTCGGAAGAAGAGCAGCGACTCCAAGCCCCCGTCCTGCAGCGAGAGGCCTCTCACACTCTTCCATACCGTGCAGTCAACAGAGAAACGTGAGTCTCTGCTGCATAGGGCCAGTGTGGCATTCAGGGACATCCCATGCTACCTGCGGCTGCTCAGAGTGGACACTTTCAGCTTTTCTCTGTGCGCTGCTGGCTTTTTGTGTCCTTGAAGACTGTATCATTGTGCCCTCCCAAGTGCCTTTGCTGAGCAGCCCTGATAGGACGGGAAGCAATATTACTGAGAATGAAAAGGAAGGGCTGCCATTGAGGATTCTCTTTCCAGATCTCCTGTGGACAAACAGCTGAGTCTCTTTTCCTCCTGCTGCACAATAAGAACCGAGCTCAGGCACTACTTCTTCAGCTCCTCTTTTGTTAGCAATTCCCATAGAGCCAGTGTCCTCTCTTTTTCTCAGCTGTAATGAAATACCCATTAGTGTGAGTCACATGCCCCAGTAGAATGTGACTCTGTGAGAGTGGGACCTTGCTCGGCTTGATGTTTTACTCCACCTCTCACGGTGCCTGGAGTGGAGTCAGCACCTAAAAATATTTGAATTTCATTAGTGAATTAATTAGGGAACAATGCCCTACTTGTTCCAAATACCAGAGTATTGTTGTCGTGATTATATCACATCTGCTTTTCATCTCAGGATTTCTGAGTTCTTTGCAATGATCAGGTACTGAGCCCTAAAATATATAGTATTGTTTCAGCCTTTGCTCTAAGAGAGCCTCTATTTGCTCATCTGTAAAATAGGGATAATAGGACCCACTCATAGCGAAGTTGTGAGAATTAAATGAAATTGTGCATTTCAGCATCTGAGACATGGCAAGGGTCAGTTACTGAGAGCCACTACTACTATTATTGGTTACTATTTAATCACACATGGAGAACCAAGCCTGGTTCATTCATGCAGCTGATGTCTACACGACACCTACCAGGGACCGAGAATATAAACATGAGACCTTGGCTTTAAGGAATTCAAAAGTGAGTAAGGAAACAAGTGACTACAAATGTAAATAGCATCACAGCTGCTTCCTTAGAGATACATACATTGAGAGAGGCAGTAGAACACAGTGGTTAAACACACTCTGGCACCAGGTCGTCTGGGTGTGAATCTGCCTCTGCTGCTCACCAGTGATGTGTGGCTTGGGAAGTTATCTAATAGCGTAGGACCCTGTTCTCCTCTTCTATAAAGTATGGTTGATGCTTTCTATTTCATGGGGTTGTTCTGAGGATTAAAACCTTTCATACGTTGCCAGGTGCAGAGTCAGTGTTCAGTAAATGCTGGTTGGTGATGGCGCTGGTATCATCATCATCATCATCATTGTTATTACTTGTTTCTGTGAGGTAGAGTAATGGGACAGAGGCAGGGCAGGGAACTACTTTGCCTTGAAGAGAGGCTTCATATCTGGATTGGTATGTTTTTGTCACAAAAAAGGTGGTTATTTTAACCCCCTTGTATTTCTAAAGTAATGGCCTTCCTTACCGTAACTCCTAGAAGCAAATCTTCCCCATCCCAAAAACCTGCCTGCACTTAAGGAGATCGTGGAATCCCGTCATATGGCGGTGCCTTGGTATATTTATCATCATTTGGGTTGTTTCAAATATTTTGCATTTATAAGTAAAGCTACTGTTAACATCCTTGTAACTAAGTCTGCCCTTTTTCATGAACATTTCTTCAAGATAAATTCCTAGAAGAATTTCTAGGTCAATAGATATGCAAGGTTTCAGGACTTTGTCCCTGTGCTGGGATTGGCTTTCCTTCTCACAGCAACCTGTGTTCCCTTTAAATGTCTGGCTGGGGTCATTGTCACTGTGGTCTGCGTGTGGCCTGGGTCCCTGCAAGTGTACCAGGGAACACTTGGAACAGGGCTGGCCTCACTCGCACCTGCCGAATGAACGAGGCATCAGGCTATGGGGTAATGTGCTTCTCAGGTTTCCAGGACAGCCACAGTTACGTGTACGGTGCAGATTAGGAGAGGCTAGACAGTATTGGTAAATTCCCGTAAGCTTAAAACAGTGCTGGATGTGTGGTTAGACTGAAGCAGAAGCAGCTTTGGAATAGGCTTTAAAGCATTCTCTGGGAGCTCATAAGAATAAAGATGGAGATCAGGAGAAAATCAACTAGATCTTTGTGCGAGATTAATTTTGTCACACAAGGCAGAGGATGAAAGTTAAGGATGTGTGAAAGCAGGTCGATCTCAGCTGCAGAGCAAGCTGCTCTGTCCATGTCTGCAGATGGTAGACAGGGGATGCTAAAGGGGAGGACAGTGAACAATAGGGCCTTTCTCTTAATGTTAGGAAATGCTCCCTGGAAACACGACCGGAGCATGCAGATATGCCCAGATATTTGTAAGTTAAGCTTAACTTTCCCTCCTTTCTCAGAACAGTTTAACTGCAAGTCTGTGGGTATTTTTGTTGTTGTTGGATGGAGTTTCACTTTTGTTGCCCAGGCTGGAGTGCAGTGGCGTGATCTCGGCCCACTGCAGCCTCTGCCTTCCGGGTTCAAGCAATTCTCCTGCCTCGGCCTCCTCGGTAGCTGGGACTACAGGTGCACGCCACCACACTCGACTAATTTTGTTTTCATTTTTGAGACAGAGTTATGCTCCATCACCCAGGTTGGAGAGCAGTGGCATGATCTTGGCTCACTGCAAACTCCACCTCCCGGGTTCAAGGGATTCTTCTGCCTCAGCTTCCCGAGTAGCTGGGACTACAGGCACGTGCCACCATGCCCAGCTAATTTTTGTATTTTTTAGTAGAGATGGAGTTTCTCCATGTTGGTCAGGCTGGTCTCAAAGTCCCCACCTCAGGTGATCTACCCGCCTGTGACAGCTCCATAGGCTCAGGCCTCTCTGCCTTTGCACTGCCACTTCAGGTTCATGGCATTATCTGGCACATTAGATGATGCTCATAGATGTGTGTCTTATTTTCCAGAAGGGGTTTTTCCTTCAGTGTAAGTAGACCAGTTGTGTGACCGTGTCCCTGCCTACAGCTCTCTCTCTCTTTAATCTATGGGTATTAGTATAGTCTCCTCTAGGTGGTTTTTTTGTTTTGTTTTTCTTTTCCTAAAGATAAAGCTATGTTCTATTCTCAGAAGAAGGAGCTTGATGGTTTCTCATGCTCTGTGCTGGGCAGGGACTTAAGTCCGTTGTAAGACAGCAAGTGGCTCCTCCTGTCATAGGCAGTGTATGATGGGGATGGGAGCAGCTTCTGAGATTAAAACTTAGTGGTCAAGAGGAAAGGGAATGATGGGGAAATGCACAATTTAGAAAGCCTCATAGCAACAAATACAAACCATCAGGAAGCCACTGAATATTTTAGTGAGGAAGGAGCTAGATAACAGAGTTATCTGTGGACAGTCAAGGAATGTTTTCTGAAAAGAGGAATTTTGAGAAAGATACCAAAGGATGTGAAGGTCCCATTCTGGCCCAATAGATGGGAAGGGCGATCTGTGATGGGAGAGTCTGTCTGTGAGTAGCAGTGGGCAGCTCTCTTCTGTAGAACTGCAGAGAGAACTGTAGAAAGGTGATCTAGCCAAACTGAACCTGGAAGACATTTTCCCTAGAAATGGATTTTTTCTTGTCTGTGTTTAATATCTATGACTATATAACCTACCAAGTGGTTTCTCGTGCGGGATATTGTGTGCCACGGCATCCCAGTTAATCTTTAAAATTATATGACACAGGTACTGCCCTATTTTACAGTTGAAAGGAAATAAAATTTACGTTAAATAATGTACCCTTAGGATTACACAGCAACAAGGTAGATTTGATCCCTATCATTCTCCCTCGAAGTGACACTGTTAACCAATCGTTACTTTGCTTTCAATTTGTGGAATGGTTCCACAGGAGGTACGTTCTATTAGGGTTAGCTGTTGTGACCTAGTCTGCAAATCCATCCTTATTTCCAAGGGAAAATGTTTCCAGTTCCACTTATGAACCTGGAGTTCAAAGTTTCATTAAGCTGGGCGTCTGCCCATAAAGAGCTGAGGGGCTGGGGTGGAAGTATAAATGGATACATTTAGTAAAGAACATTTAGGCCAAACTAAATTTGAACCTCATCTAATAATAATAAAAATAAAAATAATTATGGCTGTACTTATGAGTCTGCTAACCTCATTATCTCCTGTTATCCTCACAATTGATAATAATCCTTTGAGGTAGGTCCTCATATCCACGTTTTATAGACAAGTAAACTGAGGTCGAGAGGTTAAGCAGTCACATGGTTAGCAAATGGCAGAGAAGGGATTTGTACCCAGGTAGTCTTCCTTCTCTATGCTTTGTTATCTCCAAAAAAGGGTGCCTTTGTCAGTTCTTGAGCTACAGAAGTGAAAACCTTGCTAGACTGAGTTACAGAACCAATGAAAGCCATCTGTTCCAGCTTCCAGGGCTACATGGGGGCAGCTGAACCATATTGAATAGGTTCCTCCGTGTGCGTCCTGGCAGGCTGCAGCCACATGACAGCCTCCCCTCCAAATCTAGCACCAACTACACAGAGAGCGATATGTGTTGAGCGGTAGCTTTCATATACTGGGCCAAGCCACTCACACTCATTTGTGATCACCTTTGAACAGATGGAATGAGGTTTTTCAACTATGCTGCCAGATGAATGGCAGCAAAGGAGATTACTGTTTAATCTCCAAGTTTCCACACAGATACACCGTCCGGCAGAGACTGTACTGGTGCATCTAGGTGGAAGGTATTGACATACAAGCTGTACCTTTTCTGGACGACTGTAGAAGGAGGAGTCAGAAGGATTGGAGAGAGCCAGCAACAAGGTCTTGTACCTTATAGATTTCTTCCAAGAGGTTGCAAGGATTTATTCTGTCCCATATTTTTAGCATTTATACCAAGATGTTGAAATGCGTTTTTTGGAACAGTGATTCATAGACTTGAGTGTGCATTCGAATCTGGTAGGGGGCTTGTTGGGAGGCTGAGGTGGGTGGATCACCTGAGGTTAGGAGTTCAAGACTAGCCTGGCCAACATGGTGAAATCCCATCTCTATTAAAATATAAAAATTAGCCTGGCACAATGGCAGGTGCCTGTAAGCCCAGCTACTCAAAGAGGCTGAGACAGAAGAATTGCTTAAACCTGGGAGACAGTGGTTGCAGTGAGCCGATATCATGCCACTGCACTCCAGCCTGGGCAGCTTAGCAAGACTTCGTCCACCCACCCCCCAAAAAATACAGATGCTTGGTTTCCTACCCAGGATATTCTGAGTCAGGAGGTCTTGGCTGGGGCTCAGGCATCTACCCTCATCTTGCCAATGCTAACTCAATTTAGAGAAGCACTGGCTTAGGAAGGGGGGACTGTCGGGGTGCCTTGTCTTCTGTCATTAGCAGAACATCTCTTTGAATTGCTGTTGGGGTTGGAGCAGCCTGGCATGGTGGTTGAAAGCAGAGGCTCTGCAGTCAGACTGAGTTGTTTTAATGTCATCTCTATCACCTACCACCCTGAGACCTGGAGTGCATTACTTTCCTTTTCTGAGCCTCCATTTCCTCATCTGTAAAATCTATCACTAATAATAAGTTTCCTTGGAGGGTAATTGCCATGATTAAGTGAGCTGGTATATGTAAAATACTTGACGCTGGGCCTAGGCCATAGTAAGCACCTAATAAATGTTAGCTACAATTATGATAATTTTCATCAGGCTATAGTTTTACCTTACAACTGACTAAGGAAATATACCCCCCTTTGGAGCCTGCAGATTCCAAAAGAGAGGCCCATATGTGAGGGAAATGCAGAGTCTCCCCGGCCTCTTAGAGAGCCTGTTTGATGCTTGAGTGCAAAAACATCAGCAGCCTAGGACACATTGTACAGCATCGGTGGGGGTGGGGGCAGGAATAGATTCTTGGGCCTTGTTTTACATGGATCATGTTAACTAGCTGCTGAGATTATAGCTCTGAATAATTTTTTCAGTTCCATTAATTCATCCTGGACCCTCTCCCAGACAGGCCCAGTGAGAGGTTGAGAATTCAGCTTATGTATTTCTCATATGTGTCTTCCTTGTTGAAAATGACTGGGAATTCATAGTATTCAAAGGCTTACGTAATACCTTTCTCTCAGCCGTCAAAGCTGTAGCATGTGCCCTTTCTCAGGTTGCCTTTGCAGATCGTGGGTGCTCTGGGCACATCTGTTTGCTTTGGCAGATGACATGTTTTTTCAAATGGATTCCTATTGTCACACAGGCTGCAGAAGGTGTAATATGTTTCTTGGGTTAATTATGCAAAGTTACTGCACATGACTGAAAACCATGTTGATAATGTGGCCATTAAAAAATGATGCTGTGGAAAGCTGGTGACAGGAAAAAAAGCTCAAGCTAGACCCACTAAATGAAAATGAGCACATTCTAGGTGTATACTTTGGGTACTATCACCAAGTGAAGAAAGCAGATAACATTAAGTATGACGTGGGTCTGCTTTGTTAAGAGAAAAAAAGTATATGTCCGTGTGTGTGTGTATGTATATATTTCTCCGTGTAGCAGAAGGACTGGACATTTACACACCAAAATGAATACAGCTGGAGGGTGGCTCATATAGGATATTTGTGTGCATATGTGAATGCTTTTCTATACTTTCTAAATTGGAGAGAAATGTGTATTTCTTATATATTCACTTATTTTTAAGTTATTAACAAAACTCCCAAATTGCACCTTTCATGTACTATCTCAGATCCATTTTGCAGTGAGTCATGGTATAAAAGTATGTAAATGTGTAGTTTCCTTCTTTCTAATAAGCCAGAGTATAAGCCGTCTGTACGTGGACTCTTCCAGATACCAGTCAACTGCAGGTTAACGGGAAGCAGCTTTTCCTAAAAGCAAGTTCTCAGGTATAAAAGAGGGCTGTATTGTGAGTAATAGAGTGTCCATTTAACTCTGATCATTCAACTCCCTCTTCAACCATTCATCAGAGGCCCATTCCTCCCTGTGGTTTCTGAAATAGTGTTTTAGGGCATCTTCCTCATTGTGCCTCCATGTCTGTTTCCTGGGAATCAGTGCAATCCCAGGCCAGCCACAATGACTTCCTCATTCTCTTATGAAATTCAGTTTTGTTGGCATTTTTTCACTTTGCAAAGAAAAGGGTTATTAGGGGTGCAGTGGGGAGAGACTCAGTCTGTCCACACAGAAGCAAAATCAGAAGTCATTTTGCTGAAGATAATCTGTCAAAAGTTTTAATATTATCTTCCATGTGTTGTGATCAAAACAACAGATTGACTCCACTTTTCACTTTTCAACTCACTGTGTAGTCCATCATCTCCTAAACTCCTTTTTCAGATTTTTTTAAAAACATTGCCCAAACTGTTTTTATATACCCAAACATACTACCCAGACTGTTTTTTAAGATTATTTTTATCAAAGGGACTGAGGCTGCTGGGTCAGCCTGAAATGAGACCACCTCAGATTTTAGTGTGACTTGGTATATCACTATTATCAGGAACAACAGCTACAGGGGGGAAAAAATTGCTTCAGAAAGTTTCATTCCAAGCTTCCCATGTACTTGGGTGTTTCCCAGAGATGGTAAACTCAGAAATTGCTGTGCACTCATCATTTTTTATTGCCAAATTCATTAAGCTGCCATGCTATTATCATCCCATCTTGTCAAGATGATACATTACAGACTTCGTTGCAAAACTTTAACAAGCAGGAGAAAGTACACCTCTCTTCTGACCACAGCACAGGAAAGCCTCTGGGTATTTTGCGTTTGCCTTCCTATTTTTTATATAAATCTCTGTGTCTTTGCAGAACTTTCACTCTGTCTGGTAACTCGCTTTTCTCCTTGTTTGATCATGTGGTGAGTCCGTTGCCTCCTTTTGGCTCTATAAGGCATCCTGAGATGCTGTTAAAGAACAGTCATCATGCCTCTTCTTTTTGCCCTTTCCTCTTAGGCACCATGGAAAGTTGGGATATGAGCTTGTCTTCTGACAAAGTCCCATGCACGGTGGGAAACCTCCTGCAAATGTTTTATGTTTACCCTCCAGCTCTGTGTATTCAGTGAGCCAGACCTGTTCGGGCCTGCCAAGACATGTGAATTTGGCTTGGCTCTGTGAGTGCTTTCCTGGCCTCGCCTCTGGGTTCTGTGATAAACAGAGCTCCTGCCTCCCATGTGTGATGGGGTTGCCATCAGAGTGGGTCGGAGTCACTTGGTAAATATGGAAAGTGAAGTCGCTTAGCTCCCAGATTTCCATGGCAACCCCCAGAACAAGTACAATATCACCAAAATTATTCTGCGGCTTTCCTTTTTTAGTTGCAGTGATTTGGTTGCATACTCATGTTTTTCCGTTCCTGATTTGTACAAAAAACAAAAACTCTGCCCACTGTCATCAGTACTTTGGTTTCAAGGACATTAGTGGTCCCTGTCTAAAGCACCTGAAAAATTCAGTCACACAAAACTACGTCTTTCTTTTCCAGCAGCATAAATTTTTGATTGTGTATTATTCCCTTATATTTAACATTTATCCTATAAATAACCATTCATGGAGCCTTAGTGTAAATGACCTGTGGGCTAGGCACCAGGAATGGATGGCTAATGCTGACCTCACCCGCCACGTTAATGGATGCTGTATGGCCAGACATCATGTCCCTGCCCTCGGATAGTTTGCATCCTTAAGGACCAAGTTCACACCCAGTTTGTTACTCCTCACAGAACACATGTTCGTGAAGGCACTGCCAATGCATGCCTTCCATTATTTGGTGGTTTATTTTATCATTTTCTTGTTGCTGTGCTCTTGTTTTCTGTGACTGATAGAAAGAGAGATTCTTGTTGACAAACATGTTTGAGGCGGGCAAGCATTCCCACTGACTTCCACCAGTTTAGGCATACTCCTGAGTTGTGGGGATTCTTTCTCTCTTTGTCATGGTCCTCTATGATCTTGTTGACCTGACTCATAACTGTTTTTCTTTTGAAGCCCACTAGCCTATAATTTTTTCCCTTCAGCAACATAATTGCCATCAGTCCTTCTTATACCTTCTATGAGGATACCAGAGCTGGATTGAATCATCAGTGACTCAGGGAAGTCTAGCTATGTTATTTGAAGGATTTGCTTAATTTTTATTTTTATATTTTTAAGTGTCTTCTAGGCTGCCTGTTCTTGTGCACTTCCATCAGGAGCAGTACTCATTTGCCCAGCTGATGAAAAACTCTCCTGTTTTGAGTGACAATACTGAATCATTTTCTCTTTATTATTATTGTTATTTTAAAAGAGGCAGAGTATTGCTCTGTCACCCAGGCTAGAGTGCTGTGGCGCCATCATACCTCACCACAGCCTTAAGTTCCCAGGCGGAAGCAATCCTGCCTCAGCTTCCCAAGTACATGAGACCACAGGTGTGCACCACCAGGCCTGGCTAATTTTTAAATTTTTTTTTGTAGAAATGGGGTCTCACTATGTTTACCAGGTTGATCTCAAACTCTTGGCCTCAAGTGATTCTCCCACCTTAGCCTCTGAAGGTGGTGGGATTACAGGCATAAACTGCCATGCCTGGCTCATTTTCTCCTTATTTCTTAATTTACTCCACATGCTTTAAAATTTATCTTGGTATAGTTTGCTATAACCACTAAAACATTTGATTGGCTATTGATCTTATTCTCCACCCTTTCCCTGGAATAATCTTCTTCTGCCTATTCACTCTCAGTGAAGATTGTCAGCCTTTCGGCTTAGATCTTTTACCTAGATGTTCTCAGTCTCATGATGTATCCTCTGCAGATGATGAAACCTATCTAGTACAAAATTATAGTCGTTTTATAGTCAGGGAATGCCAAGTTTTTGGGTTTTCTTGTCATATGGCTCAGTAAGGGATACCAATACAGAGTCAGCCTCTTAGGATGCATATTTGGCCCTCTTGGCTGTAAAACTATGAAACCTTATGATACATTTTTATACCCTCCTTTTTCTTAATGGATAATAAGGGAGAAAACTAATCACCTGGTAACATTTTAGAAATACGAATATACTTTTAGCTAGATATTGTTTTTAGTTTGTAGAACGATAATCCTCTCCTGGAAAAGTAAATATAATCACAGGAGAAATGTGAGCGATAGTTATGCTCTTCTGTTTCCTAAGAATTCAGAGAATTATGTCATGCAAACTTGGCCCTTTTACCTTCCCAAACTAGAGTTAATAAAACTCTTTCTCTGTCCTCTCCTGTGAAGCAGTAAATGTCTCCTGTTGAAGCTGAGGGAGCTGTCCTCACTCTCTTTCTTTATATGGTAGTCTTGAGCTCCTCATGGTCTTTTGGGCATCTTTGCGTGCGTGTTTTGTGAAAAGGAAAATTTTACTGATACTGATTCATACTGATAAATGGCACATCCAATCTCTCAGTGATCCCCTTATTATGTAATCTTAGCATTGTTTTTCTTTCTGGCAGGAAGTTCCCATTTACAGGCCCTGTTAGTCCTCCTACATCTTGGCTCAGTATAACTCTTTTGGTTTCTCTTTGTTGTCATTTCTGTTCAAAAATTAAGCTCTTAAAATATGAACAGTTCTAAATCTCAGGCATCAATTTAATCTACTTCTTTCAAAATCTACTCTGAATTCAGGAGTCAGGAGGTAACCTCATAGGGTTTTTCTCTCTCCTGTGGGGCTTTATCCAGGGCATTAAGGATTTGCTAAGATATCAGGGGTATTGGAGTGAGTGTGTATATATTTAACATGAGGCTTACTGTAAAATCACTTCATAAGCATACTTTACTTTTACAGACATGCCTTGTGCAAAGGGAAGAGTATTTTTATGACATATAGCCCTCTTTATTATCTAAAGAGACCCGAATTCAAATGTTGGTCTTTAAATTATCATACCAGTGACTTTAGTCTGTTCTCTGAGGGATATATTGTAACATACTCCTGACTTACTGCAAAACGGTCCAGGATTAACCTAGATGTGATATTTAAGTGAATTAATTGACAGAAATATCAGTTGATTTTAATATGGTATATCTGTAGTGAATAGGGGACAAGAATCACATTCCACAGCTATCATATTTTGCTATAGCAATGGTGGTTGCCTGTACCATGTAGCTAAATTATCTCCAAAAATTGTGTTTTCAATTCATGACCCCAAGTTTTTAAAGATGGGAAGAACATAAAGTTCTTTTCTTTGAACAGTACTCTGAGGTTTACAAGATACATTCCTGCATATGATCCCACTTGATCCTCATGACAGTTCCGCAAGCTGTGAAAGGCAGTTCTTGTTCTCCCCATTTTATAGATGGTTAACCAAGAATCCAAGATCAAGCAGAACTTGCCTGACATCCACATAGCCAGTCAGGGCTTGAAGAGAACTCAGGTTTTCTGTCTCTTGGCTTGGCAATATTCTCCAAGCATGAATATGACTCCTGGGACCATGGACTTGGGTATTTTGTTGTTGTTTGTAGGCAAACCACTCTGCAGCCCATTACAGAGTGATTTATCAAAGAATTCATATGAAGTTAAACACCAAATACATGGAACTAGAGGCAACACAGAAAGATGTGTCTGGGAAAGGGTCAGGAATTTGGACTGGTGGTCATAAGGACATTGGTGACTAAATAATAGATCTTTCTCTGGTGAGGCTCTGTGGAATTGGCGGTGGGACATGGCCTGATCAATTAGGGCAATGTTAGAGGCAGGAGTTTTAGAATAAAAGGTGAGTGTCACAGAAGCCAAGGGGATCTGGGTGAATGTGAGGGGTCTATGAAGGCTGCTGTCTACTCTGACAATCTGCCAGTCAAAAGAAGATGCAATTTATTGTGCCATGGTAGGGCCACTCTTAGGAAAAATCCTGGCTTATATTGAAGGGGAGAGATATCCTGCTACGAGAGGAAGAGGGTTTACTTTAACGTTTCAAGTCGTGTATTTCCCCTTGACCCTTCCTTTCCCACTTTGAATGCTTAACCTTTCCTATGTTGTTTCTTAAGCTTCCTTGGGATAAGAGATCTCAATCCAGTCTTATTCTTTATAAATTTTTGTGCATGCAGCAATAGACTGTCTCTATGTAATAATATTAATATTGGGCTTGTGGCTTTTCCCCCCAGAGGAACAAAGGAACAGCATCATCAACTCCAGTTTGGAATCTGTCTCATCAAATCCAAACAGCATCCTTAATTCCAGCAGCAGCTTGCAGCCCAACATGAACTCCAGTGACCCAGACCTGAATGTGGTCAAACCCACCCGGCCCAACTCACTGTAAGTATGATGTCTGGCTAGCTGCCTACCACACAAGGGCCTTGGTCAGCCATTCCACCCAGAATTTGCTATCTGGCTCCATCTGGCTTTGGACCATTGTCCCCTGAACATTATTTAAACCTCCCTAAACTGGGAGCTCAGCTGGCTTGTTGTGAGTTTTTAAAGCATCATCATCTCAGAGGGAGTCGTTACTCTTAACATACTGCTTCTTAGCCTTGGTGATTTTTATTTACCGTCCTGCTGAGATGGCTTTGGTGATAGCTATTGCCTGTGCTGGCTGCTGGGCATGAAAAGCAATTTCTGTAAGTTCTACAAACATCCAGGGACTGTCACAACTCCGTGGCCCAGTCTGTTTTGCTCATCTGTGTCATCTTGGTTTCCCTCCCCACTGACTGTGTTGGGAATGTTTGGTGCTACCTCCGTGTCCCCTTCCATAAGAAAGAGCCCCCAGGAGCCCTTTGTGTCTTCACATCCTCAAACCTTAGTATGACTGTGGCCTCTTAACAGAGACTGTGAAAGAGAGGAACGCTTTTTGCTTTATTTTGGGCATTGGGCGCCCACAGTCAGGACAGTTTGGGGGCTGGTTGTCTAACCCTCCGCAGAAATTAGATCTACTCTGCTAGAATCAGAAAGTTCTCCCTCTTGGTTTCAACCCACATTGCTTCACATGCTTCTTTAGACCACCCCATAAATCTTGTCAACTAAAGCCTTTGCAGAAAGAATGTGAGGCCATGACCAGAACAGTTGGACTCTCAGGCTACAGTTATGTAAGACTCAGGAAAAACAGAGATGATTCTGCCTTTCTGTAAGTGAAAATAGATTGAAGTTCAGCCACAGACTGTCTTCAGGGCAGTTGTTTCACTTGGGGAGACGCTAACATGGCGGTGAGGTGCTAGGACGTCAGTAACCTTTTCCTGCTCCTCCGCATGCCATAGTTTCATGACAGCACCCTGCTACTCAATTGCTTTGAGAGATTTACAAATCTGCAAAATGAGTCTGATAACTTTTGCCTTAGAAGACACTAAGGGGTAGCCTGGCATGGTGGCTCACGCCTGTAATTCCAGCACTTTGGGAGGCCGAGGTGGGTGATCAGCAGGTCAAGAGATGAAGACCATCGTGACCAACACAGTGAAACTCCATCTCTACTAGAAAACATATAAAAATTAGCTGGGCATGGTGGCACGTGCCTGTAATCCCAGCTACTCAGGAGGCTGAGGCAGGAGAATTGCTGGAACCCAGGAGGCAGAGGTTGGAGTGAGCCAAGATTGCACCACTGTTAAATGCTTGGGAGGAGAGATGACTCCAAAAGGCACTTAAGAGGTACATAATAAAAATGTAACTAGACTGTAGGATGAAATCTTAAACTGAGAATATCAGGTCTGTTAAGTTGTTGGCAGCTTTAAATCATATTGATCTTCAGGAAGTTTAATTATTTGCCTGTTGAGTAGTAAATCACATGTTCATTCACCAAGAAGTGGACCAGCGCCTCAGGAACTCAAAATAATTGAATTTATTCAGTTTATGGGCGGGCAGTGAGTCTCTTCTGGTTCTCCATGGCTGGCTTGCCTAGGGAGCCTCCCTGCCTTGAGGTTTGGCCTTCTGAGGCTCTTCTATACCCACTTTCCTAGACTTCAGGGAGATTCTATTTTCTTGACTTGTTTTTTCTTCAGTTAGTTTAATTTTCTGTACCTAGCAGTTGCTGAAGTTATTTCTTGCTCTGCATGAGCAAGGTTGAATTTCTAGCCCAGGTTGCTTAACATCCCCTGATTTCAGCCAGCCACTAATCTTTTTTCTTCAGTGGCTCATAAATGTGGGTCCCTGAGTCACTGCAGAGTACAGTGTGTACAAAGAGGTTGCTTAAGCAGCTAAGTGGAAAAGGGGGTTGTGTCTTTTAAACAGACAGGTCTGGGAGAAGAAGGCTTGGGATTTTTTATTTTTTAGGCATCTAGATGTGATTTTTTTTTCATAACATCTTAGGAATTGCTCTGCCCACTTCACACCACCCAGAGGGACTGTTCCCTGCCTGTGGATCTGGGGGGCTTTCCTGGGGAAGGGAGGGTGATAACAGGAATTGTTCTACTTGTTTGTCTCTGGAGGAGGACCAGAAGAAAAAGTGTGGGTGTGCTTCCAACAAGACCAGTGTCCTTCCAAGCCGAGTGAGTCGCTGATTGATACCTTTGAGTCTTGAGTTCAGGGAAGGTTGTTCCTGAGGTACCAGTACCAGCGCTGATACCAGCGTCTGCCATGGCCCTGAGTGGGAGCCATGCCAGAGTCCCTCATAAGTTCTGCAGACAGGCTCACAGCCACTTCTCAAACCCAAGGCAGTGAGGTGATTTTCCTGGATTCCTGTCTCCCTGATGTTTTCTGCATGGGGTTTGCTTGTGTGGATCCTGCATGGCTGTTAGGCAGTCCTAACAAATGGACCCACAGTACTTTCCTTGAGCAAATTGATTTCGAGAAATCTGTCAGCACACAGACGTGCCACAGTAACCATCACCCGAGACCACTTGGGTCTCAGCCTCAGCTGTGGACCTTTTCGTTCTCTCCGTCGTGTTCAGTTTGAAGTATCCAGAGATCCTCCAGTGAGAACACTTAATGATGCAGATGAAAATGAAGCACAAAGGTGGGCCAGGAGGATTACCATTAGCTTGACTATTAAATAGGCATGAGCTAGGAAACAGTCACCAGGAATCTATCTATTCCTTTTATTTCACTCCTTTATGTCACTATTTTTCATAATGACTGGGATAGCATTCTGACCAGATAGCAATCATAGTGAAAGAAACATGTTTGTTACTCATGATACAGTGGTACCTCTGATAATAATACATTTTGCAGTATCATTAAATCTTCCCTAATTCTCCAAGGACTTCAGGGCCCTCTTATTTACATGAATGTAATGCTAAATCAGGCATCAAAAGTAGAGATGCCATCATTCTACCTGTGCCAGGGCAAGGCTTCTATATTAAATCTTTGGCAGGTCCTCAGCTTGACTCCTGAAGTAGCCATCTCTCCTGAAGAACAAAGGACAATTGGTAAGTCAGGACCGAAGCCCAGCTAGTCTCAAATTGTTAGCAGCTGTGGCTGAACCTATTTTATGCCCAGACCCATGCATGCTAAGCTACCTGGGGTATACCAGAAAAGGAGGGTTCCTGTCTTCCCCAGGAGTTCACAGTTTAGCTAAGGAAGAAAGGCAGTGAGTGGTATATGGCAGTGCTAATGGGGACAAGTCATAGTGTGTTCAGAGTTCAACCACTATGAACTGAATATCTGGTGAACTCATACACCAGGTTGAAGTAGTGGGAAAGTCAGGTAGATAGAGTGTGAGGTGGATATTAGAAAAAACTTAGGTAGATGGATGAAGAGCATTCCAGGTAAGAGGGATGAAAGAGGCAGAGATTATCCAGGATGGATAAATGCATTCTGCAGACATGTGTATTAGAGGAGGGGGAGCTATAATTCCTCCATTACCACTACTACCAAAAAAAAGACTTGAATGAACCTTTAAAAACAGGAGTCCTCACATAAAAATTCAGATTTTATGCTGGAACAACTGGATATCCACATGCACAAAAATGAATCTAGATACAGACCTTATACCTTTCACAGAAATTAATTCCAAATGGGCCATAGGTCTAAGCGTAAAATGCAAAACTGTAAGACTTCTAGAAGATAGCATAGGAGAAAACCTAGGTGGCCTTGGATATAATGATGACTTTTTAGATACAACCCTAAAAGTATAATCTGTGAGATAAAAACTTGTTAAGTTGGACTTTGTTTAAACTAAAAACTTCTGCTCTATGAAAAACACTCAAGAATGAAAAGACAAGCCACCACACTAGGAGAAAATATTTGCAAAACACATATCTGATAAAGGACCAGTATCACAAATATACCAAGAACTCTTATAATTCCATCATAAGTAAACAAAGAACCCGATTAAAATATGAGCTAAAGAATATGAACAGATACCTCATCAAAAAGGACATACAGGTGTCAAGTAAGCATATAAAAATACGATTCACATCTTATGTCTTCAGGGAAACACAAATAAAAACAACAGTGAGATACCACTATGCACGTACGGGAATGGTCAAAATTCTAGAACACTGACAACATTAAATGCTGGCAAGGATGTGGAGCAGTGGGAACTCTCACTCATTGCTGATGGGAATACAAAATGATACAGCCATTTTGGAAGACAGTTTGGTAGTCTTTCACAAAACCGAACATATTCTAAGCATACAGTCCAGCTATCATGCTCTTTGGTATTTACCCAGATGAGTTGAAATTTAGGTCTATACAAAAATATGCACATGGATTTCGTCAGTAGCTTTATTCATAATTGCCAAAACTTGGCAAGCAACCAAGATGTCTATCAGTATATGTGAATGAATAAACAAACTATGGTGCATACAGACAATGGTATGTTATTCCATGATTTTAAAAAATGATCTATCCAGCCATGAAAAGACATGGGGAAAGTTTTAATGTATATTGCTAAGTAAAAGAAGTCAGTCTGGTGGGGTGCAGTGGCTCACGCCTGTAATCCCAGCACTTTAGGAGGCTGAGGCGGGCAGATATTTGAGGGCAGGAGTTTGACACCAGCCTAGCCAACATGGTGAAACCCCATCTCTACTAAAAATGCAAAAAAAATTGGCCAGGTATGGTGGCACATGCCTGTAGTCCCAGCTGCTCGGGAGGCTGAGGCAGGAGAATCACTTGAACCTGGGAGGCAGAGGTTGCAGTGAGCCGAGATCGTGCACTCCAATTTGGGCAACAGAGTAAGACTCCATCTCAAAAAAAAAATCAGTCTGAGAATACTACAGTATGATATAATACCAACTATATGGCTTTCTGGAAAGCACAAAATTATGGAGTCAATAAAAAGATCAGTGGTTGCCAGGGATTTGGGAGAGAGGAACAGAGATGAGTATTTGGAGCACAGAGCATTTTTTTCATGGTGAGACGATTCTGTATGATACTGGAATGGGATATATACAAGACATTATGCATTTGTCAAAATCCATTGAACACAAAGACTAAATGCTAATGTAAACTATGGACTTTCAGTTAATGATAATGAGCCAATATCAATATTGGTTCATCAGTTGTAACAAATGTGTACCACACTAATGCAGGGTGTTAATAATTAAGGAAACTCAGAATATAGGAATAGAAAGCATATGGGTAAAGCTTTTACATAATTTTCCTGTAAACCCAAAGCTGCTTGAAGAAATAAAGTCTACTAATATATCTTTTTAAATCCAGATTTCCAGCTTCTTTTGAAATATCAGAAGAGGTGGCTACACTAAACCAATGTGGAACTTGGTAGCAGATGATACTTTCTGGTCTCTTATTATCTCACAGCTGGCCTGCTTTACTTTTATAGCTAATGTCTGTAGGTCCAAAGTAGATTAAAAATGGCCACAGAATTTTTGCAACCCTTCTCATTAACAGCTGGAGCCTTTGAATCTAGGCTGGCCTTTACCCCTTGACTTACTTTGGCCAAGAGAATGTGGAGGACGTGACATCATGTGCCTTCCCAAGCCCAGGCCACAGTGCCTCACGGTTTTCTCTCATCCTCATGGAACCTAGCCACACAGAAAGAAGCCTGGTATAGCCTCCTTAAAGTTGAGGGAATACTGCAGAGAGAAACCCGGCTATCTCTCTCAGCCAAGCTCAATACCTAGACTACCAGTCAGTTGAATACAGCCACCTGAGTTAGTCAGGCAAGACCAGCCAAAAGTTTCCCAGCCAACCTCTAGATTCATGATAAATATCATACTGTGGTTATTGGAACCCACTGAGTTTAGAGTGATTTAATATGCAGTGATAGTCAGGCCTGTGAGTTTGTGACCTCAGGGTCTTGGGATGAGGCTGAGCTGCCTGCATGAATAGAAAGATATGGAAAGGTCTCACTGTAGCATAGTGCAGCATGAAGACTAGCCTCTCAGTTTTCAGAATCTTCTTGGAAAGAAAACAACTCTTAACTGAGATTCTAAGAAATTTAAGAAACAAAATTTATAGCTAATGCTGAGGCAAACAAGAAAGGCAGCTCAAACTTTGGAATGGAAAGCAGGAAACCCTAGGTTTTAGTCCTGGCATCCACATTGCCTGGCTGATGATACCCATCCCTGGACCTGAGCATGCCCACCACCACCACCCTCCACTCTCTGCTGGAAGAAAAGGGGCCGATCCACCTCCAAGGATGAAGGTCGTTCACTGGGTGCTTGCCGAGGGCTGCAGAAACAAGTCATTCTCTCCTTCCACAATGACCAGTAGGGCATCATGCCAACTCCTTTCTGGGAGAGAGTGATTTTAAAGGAGGAAGTAAACAAATGCCGAGAAAGAAGTCAGGGGACGCCCCACCAGGGACATAACATGCTGCAGTAATTTCCCCAAATTAGAAACTACTAGGTGAATGCCTTCTTTAGACCACAAAGATTGAAAGATTTAAAGAAGGCTAGGAGGGCCTGGATGATTACCGCAGTGACGGAACCCAACCTTGGAGTTCTCTCTGCCTAAGTGGTCCCCACCCCTAAAAAATAACTAACTGCTCAGTAGCCTCATAAATAAAACTAATTTTTCTTGTTCTTCCCTCTTAACACACACACTCATGCATTTCCAAGTTATTTCTGGTGACCTAAAAGACACACATGTGCCAAACGCCTGCAGATTCTGCCAGAGTCAACCTTCCTCTCCTGTCTTAATGGCCAGAGAACAGTCCCTGGAATTCAAAGGATAAACAAGGCCTGCTTCCAGACAGAGTTGTTTCTCTGAAACATTGCTGGCTCCTTCTGAGTTTCATTCAGCTGCTCTCTGATGAAATTCAGGGAAAACTTGCTTTCGGAGGTATCTCTCAGATTTTACTTATCTTCTGCTTAGTTGGTCAACATTCCACAAATATCAGTGGAACTCCTACCATGGGCCAGGAGTTGTTCTGAGTGCTGAAGATGCAGTGATTTAAAAAACTTTTTAAAAAAGAGTTTCTGCTTTCATGGATTTGACATTCTAGTGGAGACAGGAGATAAATCAGTGTTTAACGCAGTATACCACACAGTATATTGAGAAGTCCCAGGGAGAAAACTAGTGGAGAGTCAAGGAGACAGGGACTTAGAGGGGAAGGAGGCAAGTGACTTTAGCTCTCTGTACCTGAATTTTTCCATCTGTAAGATAGGGCAATCATACCCTCCTCAAAAAGTTGGCATGAAAATTAAGTAAGATCATCTTTTATTTACATATTTTAGTACTGTGTATGGCAATTATTAATACTATTTTGGAGGGCTACCCCCACACACTATCCTTACTTTCTCTCCAGTTCCTCAGCATGGTATGTATTTTTCCTGTGCAGAGAAATGTCCCAGGCTGTCCCACTCACCTTCCCCTACCAGCCTCCTACCTTGATTCTGAGACTGGAGCTATAACTCAGTCCAGGCTTTAAGTTATCAGTGAAGAGGAGGAAGGAACTTCTGCTATAGAGGCAGGTACTACCCCTCCTTAACGCAAGACCAGCTAGGGTAGGCATGCTCTGTTCCTGGAAGATTTGAAAACCTCTAAATACCACAGGGTACCTGATGAGTTGTGCGCATAGCTGTTATTTATTGAGACCAAATGAATCACAGAATGAATAATATGCATTAGACAAGTGATAATTAATGGCATGTTTTTTAAAAAAAACAAACTAATTTTACCATCCCCGTGCTATTTTATGCCAAAGGGTTACACCCAAACAGGCAGCTATGATTTTACTAGAATTGTCTTTATTTGTCATCCTTTGGAATGTGGGGCTTTGAAAGAGGAAGTTTTCCTTTGTGGTTGGATCAGCTTTCTATGGAGAAGGATCTTTCCTTGTAGATTGAGGATTCTGTTTCTCACCCACCTCCAAGCAGAAAAGGTCTCTTCAGACTGGTTTGCCTGAAAACTTGGTGACATTTCCCCACTCGGGAAATAACCTGAACACCTCATCATTTTCAAGAGGATTCATTTGCCTCTCCTTGCTCCTCACAGTGCCCTTGGCAATTCCAGCTTACTTACTTGTTCATTGTTGTTTCCTGGACATGCCAGAAACCCTCCCTGTGTCACCTCAGGCTCCTGGGCTGTGGAGGCCACAGCCCTGCCCATAACCACGTCACGTTCCCTTGACATTTTCCGTTTGTTACTGATGTGACCCGTTTTCTGAGTGGCTTCATGGCCCCCTTTCCTGTTCCCTAGGCAAGATCTCACTCATCAATCAGGAGCCCAGCTGGGCTTCCCTTGGTTGAGGGTGGAGATTCCTGCCTGGTAACCCATCCGATTTTTATTAGATAAGAGTGTTTGGTTATTAACGGTTGTTCTTCTTTTTTAAAATATGAAGATTGCTCGAGACAGCCCTCACACTTGGTGACCCAGCAGGATTTCTTTCCCAAGCACCAGGCGACCCATACGTGGCGCTTGGATCTCTACAGCCTGTCAGCAGAGGGGGTATGGGCGGAGGTCGGGCAGAGCGCCGTTTGAATGCCTAGCCACATCCCTGTTTTCCAGCAGAGTGGAAATCACAAATGGAAAAATGTTTTCCTTTACATGTATTGTTCTGTTCTTTTCTCCTGCACAAGCTAAAATCATATAAAGGGTCTATATTTTTTCTATAAACTTATAAATCTTGCTAAATAATCTAAAACAATTTCTAAAAATTGCTCTGACATACAGTACATGCTTAAAGGCTTGGAGTTTCATTAAAAGTATGAATGACTGAATTTTATTCTGAATTTAGCTGCCCTCAAATGCTTTATGACACTATTTTATTTGTGTGAGTAAGTGTTAGGCATTTTAAATCTCAAATTTTTGGTAGAATCTTTGGTAAGGAAATAGGCTTAAGATTTTGCATGGCTTTTCAGCATTGTTATGCCTGTAAAGGGACTTTGAAGGAACTCTAAAGTGTTATTTTTCTTATTTAGGATTAGATCAGAATTATTTCTTATTGGTAGATTCAGATTCTAAATTGGGTAAATTGAAAGTACATTAGAGTTCAAGTACTGCTTTTGAAACCTTTTTTAGTCAATCTGGAAAGCAGATGCTTTCTTAGCTAGGAAAGCATTCCTAGTTGGAAACAGCCATAGAATCTTGTTTTTAACTCCTTCTGTGCATTAGGGATCTGGAAAGCCATGCAGGATCTACCGTAGGCTTCATTTGGTCTCTATTACTCTGGTCTTCCAAGGCAGACTCTTAGCTCTGTGCACTGGTTCTCAGAATGCAGTCCTGGGACCAGCATCATTGGTGTTACCTGAGAGCCTATTAGATCTACAGAATCTCAGGCCCTGCCCCAGACCTACTGGATCAGCAATTCTGGAAGAAGGGGCCTGCAAACTGTGTTTTACCAAACTGCAGCTGATTCTGATACATGCTCAAGTCCGAGAGCCATAGTGCATAGTGACCTGGTGCTTTAAGCTGATGGACTTCCACCAGACTAAAATCAGGACTTACCTCTGTGTAAAGCTCTTAGGGCCAAGCCTGTGTCATCACCAGCACCCTCTGATTGTCTGTGCAGTGATGACAGTACTGGGGCTTAACTGAGCTCTGCCCTGGCCTTTGGGATCAGTCACAGCTTACATGGCTGAGGAGGGATGGGTTTGCTTTTCATAGAAACCTATTAGCTCACCAGTGCTGCACTTTCAATCTCCCCCACAAAAACCCAGTCAGCTGCTTCACAGATGCATGCATGTTGGTTACAAATCAAGGCAGGTTGGATGTATCAATTAATCAAGCCAGTAGATATTTTTATTTTTTTATCTATTGTATGTGTAACATGAAAAGATCAAGATGCTGATATTGACAGAAAAATAGCCCCCAGGCTATGCAATACTCAAGATGATGGGTGAGCCTCAAAGTGGACAGATTAGAGATGTCTAAATCAGCATTTCCCAAACTGGTACAAGAAGGGAAGGAGGCAAGAGCTGCATTGGACTAAGTTCAACAGATTCTTTTTTTTTTCCCCCTTGAGACAGGGTCTCAGTCTGTCACCCAGGCTGGAGGTCAGTGGCACAATCTCAGCTCACTGCAACCTCCGCATCCCGAGTTCAAGCAATTCTCCCACCTTAGCCTCCCAAGTAGCTGAGGCTACGGGTGCACACCACCACACCCGGCTAATTTTTGTCTGTTTCGGTAGAGGCAGGGTTTCACCCTGTTGGCCAGGCTGGTCTTGACTTCCTGACCTCAAGTGACCTGCCTGTCTCAGCCTCCCAAAGTGCTAGGACTAGAGGCGTGAGCCACCATGCCTGGCCAGTTCAACAAATTATTGACTACAGAACTTCTGAGCCTTTAATATGTCCATCATGAAAGGGCATCTGTTATGCTACATTTTCTAAATATATTGACCATAGTACATGATTTCTACAGAATTCTCTTAAGCCTCTTGAAACATCATTCTATGGTTTGGGAAATGCAATTCTAAATCAACACTCTACTTTTGAGTGGGGAAATGTTTTTCTCATAATGAATGCCATTATTATGGCAGAGATCCTTCCAGAGAACTGAGTTTTTGTTTACATGTAAGTGTATGGCCACAAATAGCTATCGGAAGACCAAAATGGGTTTTATCATGTGAAAAGCATTGGTAAGCCTTAGAATCTGGGGCAGGGCAAAACCTGTGTGTCCTGATTATGGGTCTACCAGGGTCAAGCCTCAGCTCTGCCATTTCCTGTGTAACTGGGGAAAGTTATTTGCTATCTCTGAGCTAAACCTCTTCTGTGAAATGGTAATAATAATAATAATACCAATATTCCAGGTTGTTATGAGATAATGCCTTCCTAATCCTTAGTAAATGGCCTTGTTCAGAGTAACCAATCAATAAAAATTGGTTTCTACTATTATTTTTATTTCTTATTATTATTTGCTCTCAGACTTCCCCCCTAACCAAGGAACAAACCCCTAGTATTGATTTCTTTCTGTGGTGGCAGTGGATGGACACTCAGTGTGTTTTTTTGTTGTTATTTGTTTGATCCTGATGTAATACAAAGTAACCCAGATTAAAAATTATTGATATAATTTTTTAAATGACTTAAAATATCCCAAATTAAATTAACTATAAATAATAAAATACACTGAAATCAATAGAAATACTTGTCTTCTAAGACAAGCATCGGACTATTTACACAGAGAGTGTTGGTCAAAGCCCCCTACCCTACTGTTCTTCCATTGGGTGGAACCAACTGGAAATTATGCTGATTAAACTAGAAACTAATTGCAATCTCCACTCTCAGCTGGGGAAGAATTTAGCCTCAGGAATTCCTCTCCAGCCTAGGACTCTGTTGATTTGACAGTCATTGTGGCAAAAAGGAAAACGGCTTGTGAAAAAAAATTATCTTGAAATGTAGTATCTTAGTCATTCACTGTATTTGCACATCAAATTCTCTTCTAGTGTCTATCACCTTCCTTCATAAGGAAGCAGTGAGGTTCTCACTAAGACATTGCTTTAATGTTCCTTCTAATATTCTTTCCAAAGTGGAGCCAGGTGGTGATGGGGCTATTCCCTGGCTGTTGTGAAAAATACGCAGAAAAGGTATAAAATAGCTGCAGTAAGGCTACCTTATTATCTCTTGTTGCCATGTACAGGAGAAGCCTTGTCTTCAGAGAAAACCAAGATGTATTGTCCACAAATAAATAAAGACAAAGGTGTTCATACAAGGATGATGTATTGGGATCTTAAGAAGAAACTTCGGTGCAGTGAAAATAATATATCTCAGGGAGGGCTTATTTACATAAGAAATGGTGCCCAGGAATTACAAGAGGTGATACAGTAAGCCAGGGCTAGCTGCTGCTGCCCAGTCATCACCCTTAGCTGGGAGGATGTGAGAGGAAAGTGGTACCAAAACCCAAAGGGATATACGAGTTGGTGCCTTGACAGAAACAGTGACCTTTAGTCAAGGGACACAGTCAGACCTTTCAGAAATGGAATAAGTGCCTCGGCCCTCTCCTTCCCTCTGCTACTCTAAAGAGCTCCTCATTGGTGAACGGAACAGGAAGCCAGAGGTTGCAGAAGCCTTGTTGATGAAATCCATGCTGATTGGATCCCAGAGAAGAGATCAGGATGAAGATTGTGTCTGGAGAGGCAAATGAATGCTGTCCAAAGAGTGGAAATAGCAGGAATTGCTATCAATAAAGGATGGCCTAAACAGAT
Source organism: Plecturocebus donacophilus (assembly GCA_004027715.1). NCBI lineage: Eukaryota > Metazoa > Chordata > Mammalia > Primates > Pitheciidae > Plecturocebus > Plecturocebus donacophilus. The sequence continues at coordinate 36,200 of PVKP010004988.1, read as the reverse complement.
GGTAGAGTTGAGTATATCCAGTACAACAGAGGAATTAGGTAGTTCTGTATGTGCTGTTCTAGAGCTACCTTCAAAGGCATATTAAGGGGGAAAAAGCGGTGAAGAACAGTGTGCAATTGTGGCTGTCCGTCCAGGTGGCACATTAGCACCACCTGGGAAGCCTGAAATAAAAAATGCTCACACCTAGGCCCCTTCCCTGGAGCCTCAGAGTTAACTGATCTGATGTAGGGTGTGAGTTTTGGTATATGTCTTAAGCCTCCCAAGTGATTTTGATATGCAGCTAGATTTGAGAACCATCGGTGTACATTATATGATACTATTTTATATAAGAATCCAGGGGTATAGACACACACAGGTGGGTGTAATGTCTGTAATTTTTCTAGGGAGATACAGGGAAATAAATCTGTGTGGTTTTCTCTGAAGGAGGCAGATGGGGATGATGGTCTGTGGTGGAAGGAACACCAACTTTTCATTTTAACACTCTTGTAGTGTGGGATTTTTTTTTTAACGTGTGCATGCATTGATTGTTTGGTCTGAGTTTTAGTATGTTTCTTAAGCCTCCCAAGTGATTTTGATATGCAGCTAGATTTGAAAATCATCAGTGTACATTATATGATACTATTTTATGTAAGAATCTAGGGGTATAGACATGCACGGGTGGGTGTAATGTCTAATATTTCTAAGAAGATACAGGGAATGAATCGTGTGGTTTTTCTCTGAAGGAAGCAAATGGGATGGTGGTCTGTGGTGGAAGGAACACTGACTTTTAACGCTACCCTCTTGTAGTGTGGCATTTTTTTTTTTTTTACATGTGCATGCATTGATTGTTTAGCTTGAAAAACTCAGAAATACATTTGCTTAGTTTTGAAATGACCATTCATTCTCTTAAAGCTTTGGAGCATGTCTTTGTCAGAAAAGATTTTTCTTTTTAACCTTAAAATTTTTTGTGTTACCTCAATAGCCAGGAATCTAAATGAGATGCTATTTGACAGAAGAGTAAGGCCTGTACCAAGAAGTCGTTGCTTTTGGTGTGGCTTTTTTTCCCCTTCTTTCTTTAATTTCTTTCTTTTTTTCTTTTCAGACAGTGTCTCACTCTGTTGCCCAGGCTGAGTTCAGTGGTGCAATCACAGCTCACTGCAGCCTTGATTTCCCAGGCTCAAGCAATCCTCCCATCTCAGCTCCCATGTAGCTAGATAGTCCCAGGCACGTGCCACCATACCTGGCTAATTTTTTTTTTAAGAGATGGGATCTTGCTCTATTGCCCAGGCTGGTCTCAAATTCCTGGATGCAAGAAATCCTCCCACCTCAGCCTCCCAAAGTGCTGGGATTACAGGTGTGAGTCATTGTGCTTGGGCTGGTATGTTTTAAGTGAAAATGAAATTAAGGTCATTGAATAATTCCTTCAGTGGCCAAATGGTTCCTTCTCTCCAGGCTGGCCTGTCCAGGGCTCCATGTCAGTTTGGTAAGTGTTAACTCTTGGCACAGCAGAAGAAATCATCTGTGGAGTAAATTGAGCTCTGGCCCAAGGAGCTGAGTAGAACCAGTTAGACTCTTGCCTCTGAGCTATTTCAGATTTCTTTTTTTTTTTTTTTTGGAGATGGAGTCTTACCCTGTTGCCCAGGCTGGAGTGAAATGGCATCATCTCAGCTCACTGCAACCTCCAGCCCCTGGTTTCAAATGATTCTTCTGCCTCAGCCTCCTGAGTAGCTGGAATTGTAGGCATGTAGCACCATGCTCAGCTAATTTTTGTATTTTTAGTAGAGACGGGGTTTTACCACGTTGGCCGGATTAGTCTCAAACTCCTGACCTCAAGTGATCCACCTGCCTTGGCTTCCCAAAGTGCTAGGATTACAGGCGTGAGCCACTGAGCTCAGCCTCAGATTTCTTATTAAAATTAGGGAACCCTAACTTAAGAAACCGGAAAGTCAGTTTTAACATTGAGCAGCTACTCCTGAACTCCTCTTCCAACATCCCAACCAACATTGTGAAGTGTAAGTAGTTCAATTATGTTGAGCTATATATAGTTCTTTCACCTGATCTTCATCTGTCATTCTCCATCTGCTCTCTACCCAATTTCCTTTGAAAGCTCCAGTTTAAAGCAGAATATATAATGAAGAAACCTTAATTCCTGACCTTTATGGATATATACTAGAGTTACTCAATAATAATTAGCAGTTGCCCTGGTAACCTCAGACTTACTGCTTAAATCACCCGTATTTGTCACCATACCCTGCTTGCAGGACAATAAGATCACCTGCTTTGTGCTAATGAAAACGGGGACATTTTAGTAATTTTGTAATCCTTTTCAGCTTCTGTTGTAAGAGTAGAAGTGATATTGCTTGTGATTATGCTCACTGAAAAGAGGCTTTTTGTTTTGTTTTTTAGTTACTAAAGCAGTGAGATAGAAATTCTGTGTTTTTAGCACATTGGAAAACCTGTTTAGTCTATTTTATTTACCACTTTACTGAAAACCTTAGAAAACTTAGGTGAAACTTGCAGACTAGAATTTAAGGATGACAGCTCTGGAGATAGAAAGGGAGAATGAAATTGGCAAGTGTATCGTCATATGAGACATCACAGACAAACATGAGTAAAGCCACTAACTCCAGCACTTTGACACTTTGACACGATACTGCTGGAAAGTTGGTCAATCAAAAGCTGAAGCACAAGGGAGATTTCTTTAAATGAATCTGTTGGCTTCCACTCTGTCTCGGGGGAAGCCTGTACCCTCCATAGCGTCCGTATACTGTGCCTTACAGCATAGACCCCATTGTAGGAGCTCCATATAACTCTCTGGTTCTTTTGAAGGAGAAACAGACACCCTACTTCCAAACTCACACATACACACACACCCCACACACACGTAATCTTCTTTCCCATTTTTCTCTTCATCCTTTGTGTGGAAATAGAATTAGAGGAAATACGTCCTTAGTCATTCCATGGCAGGACTTACAATGTTCAGTTGTCACAGTGAAAATAAACTGGCAAGGAATCAGTAATCGAGAAGTGGAATCATGGGAATCCTGGACATGCTAATCTAGTAGAGACAAGATCTACATGTCATTGATGGCCGTGGCCAAGGTGATCATCTCAGACAGCAGTCAGATCTGCACTATCCCAAGAGAAGACTACAAACATTTCATATTAGGAAATGAACACTCACCAATTACCCTTACTTCACTCTTTTCCCTTCAGCCTCAATGGAACACAAACTTATTTTCATCTAATGTTGTCCTTTGGAGTATGACACCACCTGTTGAATATTTGCTACTGTAGCCTAACTACACTCTGGAACACTCATTAATATCAGCATTCACAATTGGCCAGCTCTGACAGACAGTCCCTTCCCAGTCAGTGAGCAAACACTTATTGAACACTTACTGTTTAAGGCGTTATTCCAGGATGCAGTGGCCCACACCTGTAACCTCAGCACTTTGGGAGGCTGAGGCAGGAAGATCACTTGAGCCCAGGAGTTTAAGATCAGCCTGGACAACATGACATACCATTCTCTACAAAAAAAAATTAAAAATTAGCTCAGTGTGGTGGCGCGTGCCTGCGGTCCTAGCTACTTGGGACCTGAGGAGAGGTTGAGGGGAGGATCGTTTGAGTTCAAGAGGTCAAGGCTGCCATGAGCCATGATTACACCACTACACTCCAGCCTGGGTGGCACAGTAAGACCCCATCTCAAAAAGAAGAAGACACTATTCCAGGCACTATGAAAGAGACTAAAATATACTCTCCTCGCTGCTGCTCAGATGGGGAAGATCAGATCTACATATGTCGGGGAGCACTGCTGCCAATGCAAGACAAATTTTAATTAGTAAGTGAGCAGTTGGGTCATTTACTCAAAAATATTTTCGGTTGAAGGAAATATCTTTGCAATTGTAGGCAGGGTTTCTAATAACTTCCCTAGTTTGATTCTGCTTTGAAGTGTGTAATTTCCTTATCTGCCTTGGTCTTATTGCTGTAAGTTGGGTAGAAGGACTTAGGACTTCCAGTTTTTTTTTGTTTGTTTGGTTGTTTTTTGTTTTGTTTTGTTTTTAAGACGGAGTCTCACTCCTTTGCTCAGGCTGGAGTGCAGTGGTGCAATCTTGGCTCACTGCAGCCTCTGCCTCCTGGGTTCAAGCAGTTCTCCTGCTTCAGCCTCCCAAGTAGCTGGGACCACAGGTGTGCCCCACTACTCCCAGCTAATTTTTGTATTTTTAGTAGAGATTGGGTTTCACCATGTTGGCCAAGCTGGTCTTGAACTCCTGACCGCAGGTGATCCACTCACCTCTGCCTCTCAAAGTGCTGGGATTACAGGCATGAGCCATTGTGCCCAGCTGGAGTTCTAGTTTTATGATTCAACTTTTTTCTCCTGTTCTCCAGAGAGTTCATACCTCTCAGACTCTACCAAGCTATGTCCCAAATATTTTTTTTTCCCACTGAGGACTCTGTGGCTCTAATGTTTTAGATTTTTTTAAAAATCTTAAAATTTGGAGTTCTATAGAAAGGAAAAAATATCAAAAAAATGAAAAGCTGCAAATTGATCATTTGCATGTGTTGCGTTTTTGAAGTCCTCCCCACCCCCCTACAACAAGAGACTTTATCCTTATGATGTATTTCTTCTTTTTTTTTCCTCCCAAACAACTAGCAGTTTACTAATATTTGTAATGGTAAAAATTTGTAACAATTTCTTATATAATCCACTATACCAAATATCCTATTAAAATAAAATTTAATTCATATCTTGAAGGATTACTTTCTGACCTTATATGGAAAAGGAAAGTTTTGAGAATGAGTAGTTCTTTAAATCCTGAATCGGTGCAACCAGGAAAAAATAAGTGAAGAGAGACTATGCCTTGCTATGGGTCAGGGGAAATTTTGCTATTAAATTTTCATGCAATATCCAAATCTCTGAATAGATATGAGGGCCCTTTTTTCTGGTTCCTTGTCTATAAGAAAATTCTAAATTAAATTTCCTCTTCCTTACACGCCAGTTCGTAAGTTATTAAGTTCTGCCTTTAATTTCTGCATGAATCACTTAGGTTGGATACCCTAAGCAAGCACCCTGGTTCATCATTTCAAAGAAAGAGACTCTTTTTGCTGTATTTGTCTTTGCATCCATGGGTGATTTTCTACTCTACCAGTACCAAGAGTTTCTTCTTTTCAATTGTATGCCTAACTCCAGTGGCAATACAAAGGGAGGGTTAATAAAGCTTGAGTTGATATTTTGACTATAGCTAGCTCTGAATTGGAGCATAGAGAGCTCTATTAGCCATAACCTGAATGTTCCTGTTGAAACTCAGAGCCAGCTTTCTGCCTTAGTCATCATTTTTTATTCACCTTGTATAAGCAAGTTCCCAGTGTAACTCACTGACCTTGGCACACCTCAGGAAGAATTAGATCTCTATGTGCAAAAATGTTCAACAGAAACCTAAGACCCTCATCTAGAATCTGAATATATAATCAGGTTATATATATAAACATTTCATCTAATGTTTCCCTTTGGAGTATAGTACCACCTGTTTTAAAAAAGAACACTTCCTTTTGAAAATTTATTTTAGATTCAGGAAGTATGTCGGGCCCCCAAAACGAAAGAGCAATATGATTTCATGTAGAACCCTGTTTGTATGCTGCATAGCCCTATGCTTCACTTTACTTAAGATTCATATAGAAATCCAAGAATTTGTAGTGAGTAAGAGAAAGAAAACACACCATCTCTGCTCAGCTGAGCTGTTCAGTTTTGTGTGCTGCACTAGAAAGATGGCTCCTTTTCTCTGGAGAGGATATGATGCTTTCAAGGTTGCTTTTTTACACATCGCCATGGGGCTGCCCTGGCTACATGCTGAAGCTGTGAAACCTGAGTGGGCAAAGCTGGGGTAGAATCAGGACCACTAGGGGCCCTGCACTGGTTTTGCTGAGTGGAACATACAGGGTTACGGTTTTTGGAGGCTGGATGGGAAAGAAGGAGGAGAGATGAGGATGTTTTCAGTGAGGAAGGAACTTTGGGGGAATAGAAGTAGCTGAAAGAAAGTTTTATGGAGTTCCTCGTACACAGTGCCTGATGTGAATCCTCCTCCATGTCACCTCACGTGGACTTCAGTAAGAACCACTTTCTCATTATTCAGTCTTCCACAGTATTAAGAACTTGGGTTCTGGGGGCACATTTACCCAGAGTTCACATCCCAACTTTATTAGTTGTTTTACAATGAACACTTCCTTTTGAAAATTTATTTTAGATTCAGGAAGTACATGTATAGATTTGTTACATGGGTATATTGTATGCTGATGGGGACTGGGCTTCTAATGTACCCATCACCCAAATAATGACATTGTACCCAATGGGTAATTCTTCAATCATCACCTCACCGACCCACCCCCCTTTTGGCATCCCCAGTGTCTGTCATTTCTATCTTTATGTCCATGATGTGTATTCTTTATTCCCTACTTATAAGTGAAAAAACATAGTATTTGATTTTCTATTTCTGAATACAGTGAACAGTTCCTTCCCCTCTGTAAGCCTCATCTGTTAAATGGAAATAATAATCGTATCTACCTCCTAGGGTTGTTAGGATGAAATGAAATAGTTCATGTAGAGCACTTTGCTTGCCTTCTGGTTCATAATCAAGGCTCAGTAAAAGTTACCTGCCATAAGTATGATCATTGTCGCTCTTTTAACAGTCACTGAGGATTTGGAATGTGTTTGGAGGGTTGTACTGAGGTGCAGAATCCTGCTTCATGATGGACACAAGGTGAGAAGGGAAGCTGCTCTCCGGGTTCCAGTGATATCCAAGTTAAAGAACACACACCCTTCCCCTAACTCATCTAGAGCAACCCCCTATATATAGCTGGCAGTCAACCCCAAAGCTGTATGAGTAGCCAGAAAAGCCCACAATTTCATCAGCCCTCTAGACCTGCTGGACACTCTCAGATCAGGGTGACTGAGGAAGTGCAGGCAGGAAGCCCAGGCCAAGAATCCAGGAGAGGCTGCTTAGGGCTTTGAGGTCCAAGCAGAGCAAGAGCTATAAAGAGGTGGAGCCACTTGGAGGAAGGCAAGGACCAGAATGGAGTGGCTTTTTTGACTCCATGTGACTACTATTCAGCTACTTGGTGTGTTGGCCTCTCTACATGCAGTGGCTGCTTCTCAGTGCTCCCATCTGGCTTGTTCTTTCCCACCATTCTGTGCCCGTGGCTTTACTCTCCCTCATGGCTTCTGCTTCCTTATAGCTTTGGATTGCCATGACCCCTGATTGGCCCCAGTGCTCTCATAGCCTCATTCTCCTTAGAATTTCACCTGCTGTTGGCCAGACGCAGTGGCTCACACCTGTAATTCCAGCACTTTGGGAGGCCAAGGCAGGTAGATCATAAGGTCAGGAGTTCGAGATCAGCCTAGCCAATATGGTGAAACCCCGTTTGTACTAAAAATACAAAAATTAGCTGGGCATGGTGGCAGGTGCCTGTAATTCCCAGCTACTTGGGAGGCAAGAGAATTGCTTGAACCCGGGAGGTGGAGGTTGCAGTGAGCCAAAATCACACCACTGCACTCCAGCCTGGGCGACAGAGCAAGACTCTGTCTCAAAAAAAAAAAAAAAAAAAAAGGATTTCACCTGCTGCTTTGCTGAATTCTCTGCCACCCGGCCTGAGGGAAAACATCTATCAACTGGAGACTTCAAGGCAGGGTATTCTACAGTTTACTCATCTGTAGCCACAGGGAACTGGGTTACACAACCTTTCAGCAGGAACTGAAGACAGAGCATGTTCGAAGATTGCCAAGTCCAGGACATACCTTTTGCACACAGTTACAACAAAGCTGGCTCCTTGGCTTTCCACCATCCAATATTTTGGAAGTAACACTCATACCACACAAGGTAGTTACATTCACAGAATAGAAAGTTAATAATTACTGATGAGGCAAAGTACAGAAGCACTTTTTCTGAAGTCATAAAAACTGTAATAATACAAAGGTCTGGATAAAGAACTAGCTACCCTTCACACCCAGCAGCTTCTTTGGTCACAACTGTATGACAGCACAAGCCAGTAACTGATTTTTGTAATTCTCTCTCCTCAATTAAGTAAATTGCATTTGATATATTCTGTCTTTGAAGGTAGAAAAATGTGTGCCATGTTTTAGAAAGGTTTTCGTTAATTGGCCAGGCACAGTGACTCAGGCCTGTGATTCCTGCATGTTGGGAGGCGGAGGTGGGTGGATCATTTGAGGTCAGGAGTTTGAGACCAGCCTGACCAACATGGTAAAACCTCGTCTCTACTGGAAAAAAAAAATACAAAAATTAGCCGGGCCAGGTGGCACGTACCTGTAATCCCAGCTACTTGGGAGGCTGAGACATGAGAATTACTGGGACCCAGCAGGGAAGAGGTTGCAGTGAGCTGAGATCACACTACTGCACTCCATCCTGTGCAACACAGAGCAAGACTCTGTCTGAAAAAAAATAAAAATAAAAAATTCCATTGGTTGTAATAAGAATAGGGATGCTCAAATGATTAAATTTGATTTGTCTGTAGAGTTGTTCATCAGTGATGTAGATTGTGTACCACAATTCCTTATGACCTAGAGATGGTAATAGTATGGGGGCAAGCACATGACTAAGCCAGGCCAACCATACTGTTTTCGTGGATTTTTGTTTTGTTTTAACTGGAGCTGGGCTAAGAATCTGTCTTGCCTACCAGAATATCCAGCAGCCATGTTCCCCATCACATAAAGTCCAGTTGCAGCCATTCCAGTGTGCAAAGAGAAACAGACAAGAGACAGTGGAAGCAACACTTAGAGAGGGCTTTCTGTGCCCCATTTTTTGAGCTTTTTTAACTCTCTCAGTCACTCAATAGATTTCTCTGAATGTCTTCAATATGTAAGCACATTAAAGATGAGTTAGAGGGGATCGTGCCCTTCACAATGAGAGTTAACAGAAACATAAAATGCCAGTATCAAATGGTCTCAGTGCTACAGGATAAGGTGCTGCTGAAATTCCTAGGCAGGAGAGATGACCTTGAAGTGGGATGATCAAGGAAGGCTTTGTGATCAAATTGGCATTTGAATATGCACCTTGAGGAGAGGTTGGATTTGGACAGGGAGCAGTGGGAAAACACTCAGAGGCAGGATCACACAGGGCCCATGTGGGGACCTGCTCATAGTTAACTTTGAGCATATGCTTCTCATCTGTAATATTACAATTGTTTTGTTTTCTGGTGTCAATATGCTTTTTACTTCCTTAGACACTAAAGCTGGAGAAGCCTAGTAATGTTGTCTTCCCATTCCAGAATTCCATACTAACTGGATCTCGATGGAACATCTTCTGTCAATTTATCTCATGTAATTGACTTGCTTGAGACGTTCCCTATTTTCATCACAGTTTTGCTTCATAGTCAAATAGACCTCACCATCTGGAACTCTTCTTCTTTTTTTTTCAGCTCAAATTTTCTTCCACAAAGGGCCTGTTTTTGTTTCTAAGTGTCACACAAGATCCTACAACATTCTGCATCATCCAACTGTCTTGAGTTTTGTAATGTTAAAATGCCAACAAAATAGGTTCAAAAATCAGCTATATTCTTCTTTTCTGTGTTGCAACCCAAGACTAAGCACATCAGATGCATTCTGACACATTCAGCTTTTAGCAAAGGCTGTTTGCTTGCCTTAGAGTCAGGCTGTGTCTCTAAGAGACTAGCTCTTGGCTCTGAGAGGGTAAAGCAACTCAAACAATCAGGAGAGACCAGATACATGGAAGGATTCATCAGGAAAAGATATAAATAGTGATCATATAGACTTACAGAAAATTCCTGCTTGTTTTTACTCCTTACACAGAGCTGTTTTGTTTAGCCTGCATTGATAGTGCTAAACCTGCTAACGTACATGTGGTATTTATTTTCATTCGGATGGGTAGCATCCATTCTGTTTCTCAAACCGTAAGTGAACTGTGGAAACTGCATCCCAGACATTCAGTAGTGATGGTCTGACACATTGTCACAGAGCACCGTGCACTGTTGAAGTGACTGTTGGGGCCTTTGCTTTTGCAATGTTTGCATTTCTCCAAATCCAGGGCCTCTGTGGGCTCTAACAGAGCCATTCCTATTTTCCTCACATGTTTCTGGAAACTGAACACTAGTGCAAATTTTCCTAATGTGACATCTTTTACATGTACAGACAGTTGTTATATTCAGGACCCTATATGTCAGCTTGAGCAGATTTACTGATCAGTGTTCTTGGTTGCAAGTAACAGAAAACCTAGCCCAACTAAGTTAGGCTAAAATGGAACTTACTGGCTTTCCAGTGTGCAGGAACATCTGTATTTAGGCATGGCGAGGACCAGGGGCATGGATGTTGCCATCAGAACCCAGCTCTTGCCATCTCTCAGCTCAGCTTTCCTCTTTGCTGAGTCTCCTCTTAGATAAGTTCTTTCCTTTTGATCGCAGTGTGGTTACCGCCAGTTGGACTTACTTTCTTAAAAAGCCTTAGCCCAGCAGAAAAGAAAGAGAGAGCCTTTCTTTCTCAGCAATTTGAAATACAGGCTGGCCTCATTCCTGTTGGTCCATATTGAGTCCCATCCCCATCCCTTAACCAATCTCTGTGGCCAGGGGTATAGGTGAAGCTCTGCTGGTCTAGGCCTGAATCGCCTGTTCACAGAGAGCAACACCCAGGGCACATGGACTCTGTGAATGGAAAAGGAGTGGTCCTCAGAGAAGAGACAGCCACAGATGTCACTACACTGGACCTTTCTTATGCGGACTTAGTGAAGGATTTGGTGACTTTACGCTCTCAGATCCAAGTCTGTACTGCTTTCTTTCCCCTCAGTAGTGTCTTATATATTCTCTGAGAATATCCCCTTTTTTCAGTCCAAACGCTTCTTGCATAATTTATTTTATTCCTAGTTGACTGCCTGCTTCAAGAATAATGTATTTTATAGTTTTTTTTAAATGAAGAAAATGTTATCTTCCTACTTAGCCTTGGACACAGTTGATTCATTTAAAAAACAAATTTCTGGGAAAAGGCTTTCATTATCAGTGCCCATTACAGGTCATTAGAGAACATATGGCAAACACTGGTGTGCTGGGGTTGGCCTCCATTCATTTTAATGACAGTGCTGTCCAGAGTGCATCTTAGAATGTGATTAAACAGAAGAAAAATAATCTGAAAAGGAGGGGCCCCTTCTCTTCTGTGAGAGCCATGAACATGCAAAAACAGTGGCTCAGCAGCTCTGAGAGCTCCTCAAACACAAGCCACCGGGTGGTGGCATCTTCTGGTGGCCTGCCAGAAACAATGGGGCAGCCAGCATCCAGCTCACGAGCTTTGCGAAAGTCTCCAACTTGTGGTGACATTGTCGAAAACCTATGAGTTTGGATAAGAACGGATTCTTCTGCCAGGAATCACATTGAGCAGCTGGAAAATTCCACCTCAGTTTGATCTTCCAATACCTGGTTCATATCCTGAGAACAAATTTTGCTCTCAGAGGTTGAAAGAAGTCTCTGTGAGCTATGATGATGATAATGATTGTGATGACAATGATAACTCACATTAATAAAGCGCCAGTGTGCCAGGCACTTTACATGTATGTACTTATTAAATCAACATAATGCCGGAGGTACTGTTGTACTCCATAGTTTACACATGAGGACGTAGGCACAGAGAGATTACCTAACTTACCTGAGGGCAGAGGTGGGATTTGAACCCAGGCAGTTCGGTTCTAGTACTGCCCCACCCACAACCACTCTGTTCAGTTGTCTCTATGGGCAGTGGTTGGGTATTGGCAAGCCACTGAAGTGGGGCGTGTCAGCAAAGAGACTGAAGAAGCCCAGTCATGTTTCTTCTTTTTCTTGCCCTCCATTCTCTGGTACCCCTCAAGTTTCAGATGCTGGGGGACTTTGGGGAGATAACAAGAACATAGGAGAATAGGAAACAGAGAATGAATACCTAAAAACAGAGGTGAGCAGACCAGAGTTTAAGAGAAAAAGAGAGGGGGAAGAAAGAGCAGGAAATCCTTGAAATGAGCTGTAATAAAGGACAAAGAACATAAAGGATAAAAATGGGGATTCCAAGGAGGAAAAACAATGGGAGAAACATTTATTGACCATCTGCTGTTGCCAGGCCCTAGCCTAGGGCTTTTACATATGTTATCTAATCTTTCAGCCCAGTTAGATGAACAACCACTGTCAATATCCTCATCTTACAGATGGGGAAACTGGGTTTCAGAGGGTTGAAGTGACTTCCCCAAGATTACAGAACTGGAAAGCAGCTGAACTGGAATTTGAGCTGAGGCCTGTATGACCCTCTAGCCAACAAGTCTTCCATCATCTTGAGGACTAGTCCGTCATTCCTGATCATGGTTTGTAGCCCCAGATGAGAGCCACACTTGAGATTTGACAGATACCCAGAAATCATACTCATATAGCCATTACTTTGCTGGGAGGCAGTTGCTGTGTACTCCCATCACAAGGAAGAAAGGAGGGGAATAAAGTTTTATGGGATACTTCATTAATTCCCAAGTTTTAAACTTTTATCAAGCCAACTTTTTAAAGTTTAAATATGTTGCCAGAGGTGTTATCTCTCCTTAAGCATTCCATAACTCTCCAATCTCAGGTAAGCTATTTTTTCCCCATACTTGTGAGATTTCCTCCTACATTTGCCCATTTCTGCCATTAAAAACAAAATGAAAAACTTTCCCTCAAGAGCTGACCATCTGGTTGTCACTACACTGTCTTCCAAATTGAAGAAGTGGTAGCAGGATGTTTGCAAGCCCAGTATTTATCTCTGGTGTAGGCACAATCCCAGCATCTACCGATTGCATTTCCAATTTACTGTTAGGTTTGCAATTTGGGAATTGAACTTCCTCTTCCTTTGTTTCATTTCCTTCCTTTTATTTCTTGGAATCCATGTATAATTATGCCCCAAGGGCTAAACTGGTTTTAATACATTTATTAAGTGATGGCTTTATAGCGTGGGTGCTATATCCATCTCAAAATCTGTGCAGGCAAGCATCATATATATACTTGTCTCCTATTGCCAGCTAAAACTGAGGCAGCATTTTCAAGAGTGGCAAGCCTTTACTAAGTACAGGCATTTGTTATTTCAAGTCTTTGTATACTGACAAATTCTGGACATGTACGTGTGTGTTTACAGCACAGTTGGGTGACATGTGCCAGGTATCTGGTGACAACTATTCTCTAAGCATGGTTGATAACCAAACAAAATCCAGTTTGGTTGGTTACTCTTGTAACCAACAATGTGGGGCTCGTTACTCTTTTTTTTTTAAAATACATATACAGTTGAGTCAAATAAGAATAAAAAATAACAGATTAACAAAGTCTGAGAGAGGAAGAGAGTAATTCATCACAAAACTGTCCTAAGCCACCTAATAGCCATGACAAAGAAGAGAAAAAATATAATGGGATGTATAGTTCAATTGTCTGTTCAAAAAAAGCATACCAGTTCATCAAGAGCTGCAAATTATAATATTAATTTTTCTTGTGAGTCTCTATATTAAAGATTTTGAGTAGCTCATTAGACAATATCTTCCAAAGAAGTTTCATGCCAAAACTAAATGAGGCCCTCTATATAGAGCTGTTTCTCTCATGGGTTTTGATTAAATACGGAGTCTAATGTTAAGCTAAAGTATTGAAAGGTTGTTTTTACTATGGTGCAACAAAAAGAACAACCTAGAGAAAGCATGTTTGCTGGTGATCTGCCTGGTAACAGGATGATAGATGGAAGGTGGGATCCCTCTTAGAGGATCCCAGTTGTCTTGGTCATGCTTTTGATAAGAGCTACATGACATGTTTTCTAAATTGAGGTCTGTGGGAATATAAATACCTGGAGGGCAGATACCCATGTTGTTGGTTGAAAGAAGATGCCAGAGGCATAGATAAGGTTTTATTGAGGCCGACTGGAATCCTTGTCTCCATAGGGTTCATATGAGTTCAACAAGCAGTTATCATATGTCTACAGCATGCCAGGATAGTGTTAGGGAAGTAGTATTCTGTGTACGTGAGACCTGCACCCAGGTGCCTTTAAGGTAGTGTGACAGTGCTGTGACGGAGGCAGACTCAGGATGCAGTGGCATCCAGGGGAGGGACACGGGGCCTCACCCTCCAGGCTGCATCTTGGTAAGTGAGTAAAAGTTACTCATGGGAAGATGGGGGTCATTGCAAGAAATGGAACTGCGCAAGCACAAAAAGGAGAAAAATATTGAGTGCCCTCAAACTCTTTGGCCTCAACTGATCCTCCCACTTCAGCCTCCCAAAGCACTGGGATTACGAGCATGAGCCACTGCACCCGGCTCGTACTGTGTGCCCGAGAAGTAACAAACCATTCTGCAAGGTGTGCAGGAGGCATGAGGGCCTAGAGAGCATGGAGTGAGGAGAGCGGAGAATCACCACAGGCCAGAATTTTCAAGAGACATATTTTTAGGCAGGGCCAAGGTGTTTTTTAAAAAACAAAATGGCTTTGCATTGTTTTATTAGTAGGAGTTAACATTTCTGAATTGAGGCACTTTACTTCACAATTTACATAGGCATTGTCTTTCTTAATCCTCACAGTCACTTCTCTGAGGTAGGTATTATTTTCCCATTTTTACAGGTAGGAACCAGCCTTGGAAAGGTTAAGTAACGTGCCCGAAGTCCATGAAGTCTAACTCCAGAGACTTTCCCACCTCACCATTTGGGAGCTTTTTTGTCCAAAGCCTATAAATGTCTAAGTAGAATTAGAGTTCCGAGTCATGCGGTGTGGAAGGGACAGGTGACCTTGACCTAGACCTCACCCTCGGCTTCCCTAAACCTAAAAGATTTACCGTAAAGATAATTTTTCTTTGATAGGGGCTGCTAGACATTGAGGCTGGTCTGCCCAACAAGATAAATTTGGTTTTTGCAAAACTAAGTAGCTCCTGTTCCCTTATTCAATTGCTGTTCGAGGGCAGCATCAAAACAGAGAAATGTTGTATCTTCCTGTGTGTAACAGCAGGAAGAGTGACATCTGTTTCTTCTAATAGCCTCTCTACATTGTTTAGACATTAGTATTTCTTAAAAGGAGGATGGCAGCAGGTAGAACAAAATGTCAGCATTCATTCAGTGCCTCTTCTGTTTTATCCAGCTCAGAGATTCTGTCCCATTCAAAATAAAAGATAGGAAACAACCTGTTATTCATTGTTAAGGATCTGGTTGGTATGTCATTGTACATCTCCACAATGGAATGCTATATAGCCACTAAGAAAGAATGAAGGGACAACTTTCCATGTAATGCTGGAGCAATCTCCAGGAGATACTGTAAGGAAAACAGACAGGGTTCAGAACAATGTGAATAACTGTTTGTCATTTGTTTTTAATGGGAAAGAGAGTGTGAAATCACCCACACACATCCACCCATACCAGCTTGCAAGCTCATGTAGTATCTCTGGAGAAAATATGAGAAACTCATACTAATGGTTACTTCTGGAGATGGATTCAATGGGAAGGGAAAGTTACTTTTCCTATCCATGCTTTTATACTGATAACCATTTATACAGTCTGGAAATTTTTATTAAGTGATATAATAGCCATTCAAATAGATTAATATAAAAATTAGAGAAAATGCCCCATTCCTTGAAACAAATTGAAGCATATTCATAAATTTATTTATAGATATATACCTCCATCCCATGGTTGTGAATTATCCGTCATAAGAGTATTTTAAATCTGTAGTCTGTAAGCAGGCAACTTTTTAGCAATATGGGATTACCTAGGATCATAGGTAACTGGAACCCTCAGCCAAATACTTGCCGATACGCTACATCTTGAGTTTCTAAACAAGTGAGCAAGAAAGTCCTGTACTGAGCTTCTAAGCCTCATACCTGTCGGGGACTGATAAGTACACATGGTCAGGTTCTTTGATATATTTCCAAGTCCATTATCAGAGATAAGCAAGCTTAAATGTAAATCTGTGATTTAACTACATTTTGGATTTGATATGGAGCTACAGGAAGGATGCCAGAGAGAACCTGTATGCTCCGAATACATCTGTTGCTCTAGCTCTTTAAAAGATTTTCTTTTCCCACATAAAAGGAGCCCAAATGTTCTGTCTCCTGTATAATGCTGTTTAACTGACCTAAGGGCTAACTCTTACTTTTTGGTGCTTCACAGATGACTAAGTGCCGGTATTATTTTAACCGGTAAAAATTTAGAAATCTAGGGTCAGGTTTACAGCTAGCAGAACTTGTAAGTGGTTAATGATTGAAAGGACTGATCAGCATCTTGAAAGGCAGCTTATGAAAAGCCTAAGAAAAAATGCTTAGGGGTGCCTGCAGATAGAGGACTGTGGCACTTTTTGGTGACAGTGGAGGAAACTGTATTTGATATCATCTTGCCACAGAGAAAGGTTATTTTCCATACCTCAACTTAGCATGAGTTTTTCTTTTGTAAGCATGTAAGGTATTTTCAGAAATATTTTAGAAAAAAAAGATATTTTAACCAAATTTTCAGTGTCTACTCAAAAAAAATGATACACTTATTTTTATGAAGAATGATGGCTATCAAAGTGTAGGAGATTTCTAATAAACAGCCTGTCTGAGTTGGTACAGAACTCAACACCTGGAAGTTTTATACTATTGGGCATATGTGGAGTGTGGGGGTGATTGTTTGTTTTGTATTTTTGCAAATGCAGGCTTGGGTTTCTTTCTGATTCTTATTTAGGTTTGAGAGAGAACTGCCATAAGGAGGTTTTTGTTTTTAACCAACTTTGACTTTTTCCCTTAACTTTAAAATTTTCTCATCTGAAATATGGCACGATAGGCTGGGCACGGTGGCTCACGGCTGTAATCCCAGCACTTTGTGGGGCTGAGGCAAGTGGATGACCTGAGGTCAGGAGTTCGAGACCAGCCTGGCCAACATGGTGAAACCCCGTCTCTACTAAAAATACAAAAATTAGCTGGGCATGGTGGCAGGCGGCTGTAATCCCAGCTACTTAGGAGGGTGAGGCATGAGAATTGCTTGAAGCTGGAAGGCAGAGGTTGCAGCAAGCCGAGATCATGCCACTGCCTGGGTGACAGAGTAAGACTGTGTCTTAAAAAAGTATAAAAAATAAAAAAAAATGAAATATGGCATGTGACAGTGAGACAGAATCGTCTTTATGAGATTTATGTCTTCTCTAAGCCAGAGATTAGCCAAGCATTTGTTCCTTAAGAAAAATGAAAAGTCATGATGCCTGTGTAGTGAGACATCTGCTGCTCAGCAGACTGCATAAGAGACTTGCCAGCCATGTCTGCTTTTATATTTATGAACTGACGTTCATTTCTTAGACAGGAGGAATTAATCAGCAGAAATCTACTATGAAATTAAGTTTTTCATGGGAAATTACCTGTGGGCTTGGCAGGTGAGCCCTTTGGGCAGAATAGTGACTCCCAGACACCATAGCATGTTTGTTTCCAAGAGTTTTTGTGTCCCTCCCCTGGTTCTTCTTACTAGGAGCACCACCTCCATGCTCATATGCATTGAAGTAAAAGTCCTTTCATCACTGAATGTAAAGAGCCAGCCCAAAAATGAGAAATTAATTTAGCTTAGCCCCAGGGTAGCTTAGAGACAGCTTTTACATTTTGATGTTAAAAAGCACTTGGAAAGACGGTTCATTTTGGAGCCACAGAAAGGAATTACTTTAGTTAGGGGTTTAACATAAACCTAAGTAGCAGACCATTAGGCAGAGGTCTGCATTTGCCATTGAAACTTACATTTCAATACTATAATGAAAATTTCCACCATTAAAAAAAAAAAGACTCAGGTGTCTGATTTTCATCATTATGCAGTTTTCAGCTCATAATCTCAGGATCCATAAATGCCTTTAGGATCTAATTTGCAAAGAGAATTACATATTGCAAAGAGCCGAGAAAAGGATATAACTAGTTCCATGGAAAGCAAACTGTGAGTGACATCTAATTAGGCTATAATATCAATGTGCTTTGGCTCTGGCACTCATCTGTCATTACTTTGAACAAGCCATTTGACCTTTAGATTATATGTAGGGAGCATACATCTTCATTTGCCTGTTAGTTCTGTTGCCCTGGTGTAAATTTAATTGTGCCTTCCCACTTCAATGTGCTGGTTTGTATGATAAATTACATGATCACTCATTAAATACAATCTAGAATAAATGATAACACCTCATCATATTAGTTTCCCAAGTGTCTTTTTCACTAAATCGATCATCTGTGAAACAGGGACCATCTAGTTGGCCTCTCAGAACAGTGTTTGGCTTGTGTTTGCCACATAGTGCTTGTCAGATGAAGCAATCAGTTCATCAGTCTGCATTACAAACCTGTAGGAATTGGATCCATGAAACGTATGTGAGATCACCAAGCATAATGCTCCCCAGAGAAAACAGACCTCATCAAATGCCAAGACACTCAGTCATGGTTGATTACCAGACCACAGAAAACCTGGCATAGCTGACATGTCAATAGTAAACATGTACATGTATTTGATATGCACGCTCACCCACAGCTGCCTTGGAGACAGGGTGTCATCGGCAGACCAGAAGTTGGGAAAAATTTTTGATAGGTTTAGGATCTGGCTGGCACTGTTGTCAAGAATAACAATAATACTACAAAATACATTTATAGTGCTTTTCAGTTTTCAGAGCCACTTGAAACACAGTTTTCAGAGTGTTTAATTTGGTTTTGGCATTAAGCCAAATCATAGCAGTTGGCATACTGTACTATAGTTGCCCATTTTCTTCTCTGATTCCTGCACGAAACTGTTACGTAGGTCGGGCCCATGCCTGTTTCTTGTTCACTACTGTTTCCCCAGCACTTGATGGCTCTTTGCAGGTATGTGATAAATATAATCGAATGCAGCTATCTCCTCCATTTTCTAAATGAGGGACACTGAGGCTGAGAGGGCATGAGTGGCCTGTTCAAGTCTGTGTGGCAGTCTTTTTTTTTTTTTTTTTTTTTGAGGCAGCATCTCACCTTGTCACCTGGGCTGGAGTGCAGTGGCATAATCTCCGCTCACTGCAACCTCCACCTCCCAAGTTCAAATGATTCTCCTGCCTCAGCCTCCTGAGCAGCTGGGATTACAGGTGCATGGCACCATGCCCAGTTAACTTTTGTATTTTCAGTAGAGATGCATTTTCACTATGTTGGCCAGGCTGTTCTCAAACTCCTGACCTCAAGTGATCTGCCTGCCTCGACCTCCCAAAGTGCTGGGATTACAGGCGTGAGTCACCGTGCCCAGCCTGTGTGGCACTCTTAACCCGTAAGCTCCTGTACAAGCCTGGACCTTTGGATTCAAAGTTCAGTGCTCTTTCTGTTGAATCAGCACCCAGAAGCAGCAGCATTATGTTCATTGTATGACGTTGACAACTTTGCAAGTAACATAGAAAAATGGAGACTGCAGTTCCCTTCATGTAGGATTTGCTCCCCCTACCTACACTTGCTAACATCTGCTGTTTCTTTTAGGCTCCACTGAGACCTCTTCCAGGGAGCCTTCCCTGCTGCCCTGCCCCTTGACTGGCTTAGGTGCCGCTATTCAGCGCTACTACAATAGCCAGGGCTTATTTCTGTCATTGTACTTAACAACAGCTGCTGCCACTCGTGGGGGCTTCCTTGGTGCCAGACACTGAGCTGAGGGCTTCGCATTCCCTCACAATTGCCCAAGGAGGGAGGCTATTAATGACTTCAGTTTTCAAGTAGGAAACTGAGATTCGGGACAATCATCTAACTTGCACAAGATCACCCAGCTTGTAAGTGATTGACCTAGAAATCATCTGACTCCAGGCTGCCGAGCCCACCACACCCTACTTAACTAAAGTACATGATTTTTTTTTTTTCTTTTTGAGAAGGAGTCTCACTCTGTCACCCAGGCTGGAATGCAGCAGCGCAGTCTTGGCTCACTGCAACCTCTGTCTCCTGGGTTCAAGTGATTCTCCTGCCTCAGCCTCTCAAGTAGCTGGGATTATAGGAGCCCACCATCAAACCCCACTAATATTTGTATTTTTAGTAGAGATGGGGTTTTACCACGTTGGCCAGGCTGGTCTCGAACTCCTGACCTCGGGTGATCAACCTGCTTCGGCCTCCCAAGGTACTGGGATTACAGGTGTGAGCCACTGTGCCTGGCCTACTAAATACATGATGATTATCAGCCATTTATATACCAGCTCTCCCCCACTGGACTGCACATTCCTCAAGGGCTTGGACAAGGGCTTCTTCCTCTTTAGCATTCAGTACCTTTCCTGGCACCAAGGCAGCACTTACTAAATACTTGTTGGGTGTACGAGCAAGAGAGGCAGCGAAGAGAGAGCCGTGGGAGCCCAAGTGTAAACAGGGACTGTATCAACTTCTTGAACCAGCCCGGGACCTCCTGAGATGCGTTGCTTTTCATGACTGGCTGTCTGCTCTGCTGGCTGTGGTCACTGCTCCTGTACGCTGCCCTTGCTGCTCAGAGCAGACACGGTGATCTATGCCTGAAGGCTTGTGCCCCTGAGACATCTTCCTCACACCTGAGGCTTGGCTCCCAGGGAGAGAGGAAGAGTTTTTAGCTCCAAGCCATTGGGTGGCCACTCTGGAAGACATCCGGAAGGAGGAATCTCGGGAGGGTTTCTTGGGCCTTTTCTTGTCTGAAGTAGTTTGCTACCTTTTATTTCCCTTTTTAAAAACTGGAGTTATTTCCAGTGTTTGGTAATTCCACACCTCATTTGTTACTCTGGGAAAAGTCTTGTGCTGAAATATTTTCATCCCTGCTCTTAAAACTAAATGTAGGAATGTCTCATGTCTCCCTCCCCACTCAATATGCACTTTGTCCGCACTGAACCCTCTCACACTGCCTCTCACCAAGGTCACCATGACCTCCCTGTCAAACCTCATGACTACTTTCAGGCCTGCTTTTACTTGATTTCTGGCAACAGTGGTCATTGTCAACAGCCCAGTTGGTTCAAAACCATCACTTTGCTTGTCTTTGGTGGCACCACACTCTTGAAATTTGCTGGACATCTCTCTGATTCAAAAGAGTCTCCTTTAAAGGCTCCTTTCCCCTTACGAGTTCTTATTTCTGAGCGTCAGATTTTAAATTCTCTTCTTAACTCTGATTTATCTTGTTCCTTTCTATAGTTCCAGTTATCAGCAACACATATCTGTATTAGTCCATTTTCTCATTGCTACAAAGAAGTACCTGAGACTGGGTAATTTATAAAGGTAAGAGATTTGGTTGATTCACAGTTCCACATGGCTGGGGAGACCTCAGGAAACTTACAATCATGGTAAGAGGCATGTCTTACGTGGCAGCAGGCTAGAGAAGTGTGAGGAGCGAAGGAGGAAGAGCTTATAAAATCATCAGATCTTGTGAGAACTCACTCACTGTCATGAGAACAGCATGGAGGGTTCACCCCCATGATACAGTCTCTTCCACCAGGTCTCTCCCTAGACATATGGGGATTACAATTAAGATGAGATTTGGGTGGAGACACAGCCAAACCATTTCAATGCCAAAGACCATATCCCAGATATCCTACCTGTTCAATAGACCCATCTACCCAAATGTCTGCCAAGCCAATTGACTGTTATGCATGAATGGTTCCCCTTCCTCCCTTGCGCCCATACCTGTGCATCTCCCTGTTTCCATGAATTTCATCTGGTGCCTGGAAACCTGGCCAACTTCCTTTACTCATCACTGACTTCTTGTCAATGATCAAGACTTGTCAATTATGTTCTTACAGCAGCCTACCAGTCACCATCCCCACTGCCACCACCGCAGCCCAAGCCTTGCCCATCTGGCCTTTCTGACTCTTTGACTGGCCCATTCTCTATACTGGAACCTATGGGATTGTTCTAACTTGCAAGCTTGAACACAGCACTCTCCTGCGTAAAAGTCTTTGATGACCCCATGGATACTGTATACTCCTAAATCCTTTTTATTAACTGGGAGGCCTGGGTGACCTGCTCTGGCTTGACACTATAGCCTCTGTTTAAACTTGCTACTTTGACCTTACTGAACTTGTTTCACTTCCTCAACCTTGCCCTGTTTCCTCTCACCTCTGAGGAACACTGTGTTATTAAAAGTCATTTCCTTCAGAAAGCCTTTCCTGCTTCCCCCTCCTCACGCCTTGCTCCCCCATGCTCCCTAGACTGGGTAGAATAACTCTCACGTGCTAGAGAAGCACCATCCTTCAGTGGAGGACCTATCACAGTGTGTTGTCATCACCTGGTTATTTGTCTTATTCTCTGTGGGCCAAATCTGTTTTCTCAATTGTAACTCTCCTCAGTGCCAAGCACAGCAGCTGGAATGTAGTGACAAACATTTATTTATATGTGATGTGAATGAGTAAACAAATGAAATACACAGGAAGAGATTTCTGGACAATCCATTTTGCAAAAAGGAATTTAGCCCCCTACTTTGGAGATCCCAGGATCTTTGAGATGTTAAGGATTTTTTGTTTTGTTCTTATTTTTTAATTCTGTAAACACCTCACAGGTTTAGCAGTGCCTCAGATTCGGGAATTTGGTTAAAACTCCCCAGTGCCTTAGAACTGCACATAGAGTAAAATCTAAACTATTTCTCGTAGCCTACGTGGTCAGCCCTTGCTTACCTGACTTAACCTCCCCAACCTACCCGAACGCAGCTGCCTCCCCAGCTTGTATGCTCCTGTGCTTATTCTTGTCCTCATACAAACCACGTCCATTCTCACTGTGGGGCCTTAGCAACACCTGCTCCTGCTGCCTCAGATGGTTCTTCCCTGATCCTCACATGCTGCAGCCTGCCCTGACCCTTCCGTCCCCACACCATCACTGTCTACCACATCACTCTGTGTTGTTTCCCTAACAGTAGTAAGAGTTGACAACTCTTACTACTCTCACTACTGTTAACTCATCTCAGCTACTGTTCTGGAGGACAACACAGCACTCAGCTTTGGTGCTAACCCACCGGGAGTTGGCCTTATCCTGAACAGTTGCAAAACTCACCCACAGTTCATCATCTGCTGAGCAGCTTGCAGACAACGAACTGGGGAACTCCATAGCAGTTTGCCTCTGAAGTGTTCTTGCCCAGTAATTCACTCAGCTGCTTAATGTCTGTCTCTCCTCGTGACACTAAGCTCCATGAGAGCAAGGCCTGTCCTGTCTTGTATATCACAGGCTTCTCAGCACTTAGGACAAGGCCTGGCCCTGATGCTTCCTAAATATTTGTTAATTGAATCCGTTTTAGTTTAAAAAACAATAAAACTTGGCTTGTTGATAAGCTAAGAGCTCCTTTATCCAAAGCCTGTCATTAACATGGAAGCGGCACAAGATCATTTATTATCTACCCTAAGTAATTGGCCTAGGAGATACTTCCATGTAACAATTGATTTTTATATGCTCCTAGCCCTGAAATTTCCTAGTTATAAAGACAAATCCCTTGCTCTATGCGTGTGGTGGTCTGGCCATGCTGGGTCTCTTAAGTAAACTGTCTGTCTTCATCCACCCCATTCTCAAAATCAAGCCCTATGTAAAGTCATCTCTATAAATCCTGTCAAGAAAATCAATTTCTAGGGTACAGTCATTGGTTTTATCATAGTCCTCCTAATCCTGTGTGATACAGGTCCTTTGGAAAGTTGGTGCTACCAGTTGGTAAGAGCCCCAACAGGCCCTGTGGTTGTCTGGCTTTGTTGACTCTGTCTGAACGCAACACATTGGCAACAGATTAGCTACTTTGATTTTAGAGTTATTCTCCTTATGCTTCATGCAATTTAAAAGTGGCACACACAAAAAAAAGCCAGTTTCCTTTCCTAGATAAGGCTTGTAGGGGAATTTTGGCTGTTCTCATTGGCAGTGTAACCTCACAAGAGATATATAAACAGAGTGCTTTGCCAAATACTTAGAGAGGCAAGGGGCAAGAGGTGGGTTGGTGTAGCCCTGCTTAAAATGTCCTGGAAGGTTTTCTGTGATTTCCCAGAACACCAAATTCATAAACCTGGTCTCTTCACCTCTGAAATGGGGCTCATGGTAGGACCTACCTGCTGATCTTGTCGTGGGGATTAAGGAAATCAGGAGAGCCGTGTGCTCCGTGACCTGCCTGGTGATGGGCCCTCAGTAAATGTTAACTCAGTACTGTTAGCTCATCTCAGCTACTATTCTGGAAGAACACAAAGCTCATGGCTTTGGTGCTAACCCACTGGGAGTTGGCCTTTCCTGAACAGTTGCAAAACTCACCCACAGTCCATCATCTGCTGGGGAGCAGCTTGCAGAATGAGTCGGCTTCAGGCAACTCATTTCTTGAGCTCTTCCCTGCCCACACGTACTGTGAGTTGCCCAGAAAGCAGCAGCTGCATTCACCAGTGGAAATTCCCCCGGGGCCCCCTCAGAGGCCACCCCTACCTCTGGTTATAGGTGAAGGCGTACTGGGGGAATGGCTTCCTCCACCAACTCCTTGGTGTCCCATGTCGGTCTCCAACTACAAGTGTGAGGCCTGTGGCTCCTCAGCAACGTCTCTGCTGCTGTCTCTGTCATCCTCCTAAGCAGGCAGAGATGCTGATGGGGATGATAATAGAAGGGACTTGGGGAAGGACTCCATTTTCTTAAGTTTCAGTAGAAGTTTGGATAGCCTGTAGTTTTTTAAGATTGATGCTCTTGCCGCTTTTCCTCTCCTCATGGTAACCACGTGGTTTCAAGTTCCCTTTGCCCCTGTTCAGAAACTCTGACTCTTAAATAAAGGGACAGGGTATTCAGTTTCTGAACGTTTGAATAAAGGGGTAAGGTATTCAGATTCTGAAAGTTTCATGGGGGCGGGGGAAGGGGTTAAGGGAAAGCAGCGTATGTGTGCAAATGCTGACAGTCTGAATATTACATTATCTATTTCAACAAATAAACCTTGGACCAAATCAGGCTATCCAATACAGAGACAACATTGATCTTTCAGGAGGGATTTGCCAACTCTGAAATGCCAGCTGTCCCTTCCTGCCCATTAGGGGGTAGAGAATGCCTCTTTTGGACTATCTGAAATACTCATTACAGTTATTCAGGCCTCCCTCTAACCTAAATTAATTTATTATTGGTTAGCCTTTTCTTTCCCCCTTAAAAATATAAGTAAGGAGCATTCCCTGGTGATTCCATGAATGTTATAGAGGGAAATTTTACCTGCCAGAGTGTCCAGCATCACAGCTGGAGGTGCTGTGGGGTGAGGGAGGGCGTCTGTGTGCGTTTGTGTGCACAGCGTTTGTGTCTACTATATAAAAGCTCATTCATTCCCTTGCTGTAATTCAGTGTTCAGACTCAGCTTGCCCAGTGATGGACTGGAGGAAGCCAGTAATTCTCAATTCAGGAGAAGAGGCTAAGGGAAACCAAATCTACCCTCCTGTCTCTCATCAACCCCCTTGTTCTGAAACACTGCAGTGGTTCAGAGAAGTCTCCTCTTAGAGCTTTCGTTTTTTTTGGAGGGATGGTTTGAACCTAGACTGGATCTGCCCCATTTTTGCCTTAGCAGTCTTGATTAGTTCATTGGACAGAAGCAACAAAATCCATACACTCAAGAGACTGAAAAAGAGGAGAGGAGGGAGGGAACATGTATGAGGCAGAATTGTCGCACTGGAGGTGGGATTATAAAGCAGTGAGACCTTTCTGGCAATACATGTTGTAAGCCTTATGATGGGCTTATCTTTTGAGTCAGCCACTGTACCCCTAGTATTTATCAGAAGGAATTAATGAGAGCTCTATGCCACAGTGAATGGATTTTTACCCCTGTATTATGAGAAAGAAATCATTTAAATGTCCAACTATACTGATGATTGGGTAGTTATCAAACAGCCATGAACTACAGTGCAACTACTGAATATTGTGTTGCTGATAACTGTTTATTGATATGGGGATATTATATAACGAAACTACTATGAAGAAAAGAGAATTAAAAAGTATGTAAATTATGGTGCCATTTTAATGACCAGGATGAAATATATATAGATGCATGTATACGCAAAGCAAGGTTCTAAAATAGTCACTACTGTGATAACTGGTATCTGGATTAGGAGTATTGATAATTTTGGTTTGGTTTTGTCTTTTGCCTATTTTTTTTTTAACAATAAGTATGAAGTCTTTTTATAGCTAGAAACAACAAAGTTTGTTCCTATATTAAGAAAAAAAATTCTGCTTTAAAAATACATGTTATGGGGCATCCCTCCTTTTTTTTTCTTTTACTAAAAAACAAAGGAAGTGGAAAGAAAGTAAGCTGGCTTTGAATATTTGAATTAAACAGAGCCCTGGAGTCCTCCTTGTTTATTTTTGCTTTTCCAAAAGCAAATTTTTCCAAAAGCAAAAATGGCTGCACATACCCTAAGGCTATTTATTTCCTTCCTTAACTCTACTACGTTATCGGATTCAATAAGTATCGATCCTTGCCCTTCTGTCGGGGAGTACTTTCTGTTTGCCAGACATGGTGCCCACCTCTTGATGTATGTTAGCTCCTGCAATTCACACAAACACCCTTTAGGGTAACTTTTTCCCTCGTTTTCAAAGGAGGCGAGTGAGGCAGAGTTGTCACAAGGCTAGTGAGCAGAGGAGTGACGCTTCCCAGGCACACTCTGCCTGCACTGCCCCTCGCTTGCTCTTCCCACTTGACCTTGCATCCCCTGTGGGAAGTTTCTCATTGAATTTCCTCTAGGCCTGCCTTCCTAAAGGAGCCATCCCATTTAAAGAGCCAGGATTTAGCGTCTTTGCAAAGATGAGGGCAGGGAGAGGAGAAGTAAGAAGTTGAGAGGCCATGATTCAGAAGGAAAAGGAAGGAGGGAAGCTGTTGCGATGGCCCACCTGGCACCCTCAAGAAAGTCAGCCATTCTCAGAAGCCTAACAGTCAAGGATCCAGTCCAGCCTACCTTGTCCAGCTTAGGAATGGGAACTGTTTGTCACTCACCTTGTGGAGTATTATATCACCTTGTGGAATATTATAATGAGGATGAGCAATGCTGTCCCTGGCAGCATTTGTATGAAACCTATGTGATGCTGCTTTTAAGAACATGGAGTTATCCAAGGATGAAGCCCACCCTAGGGAGGAAGTACTGCCCTGTAACTCTATGTTCCTTCCCCTCAACCCCCTCCCCACTCCATCTGCACATGACGCTTCTAAGAAGCCATCCACAGCAGTGCCCAGGGACTCAGACTCCTCACTGTGTCATCATCAGTATGAGTGTGGACTGGAAGGTAGTGACTCCTCCCTATCTTCCCAGGCCTATTTGCTGCAACATCAAGCCTCTCTTTGGTAACACCAGCTTTTCTTTGAGCAAACCAGTGGAGAAATAGACATCTCCTGTTATCCTGCCCTGAAAGAAGAGTCTGGGACTTACTGAAGTTTTGTAAATGAGCCAGAGCTCAGTATTGACACCTCCACTTGCACATGACATTTTTAGCTTTGGGCACAGGTAATTTGATACCTGTGGCCCTGTTTGCTACTGGTAACACAACCGGAGTGCCTATGAACTTGTCTCTGTACATTTTCCATTGGGGAGCTTTGCTGTGCAGACACAATGACAGGGCTCTGCTAAGAGGGGAAATAATCCTGGAATGAAAGTTCTAGAACCTGAGATGTAGTACTTCTTCTCTCTCCATTTGGTTGCATGATGGTGCAATTCTCTCTTCTGTGTGGATCAGTGCCTTAGGATATAGAGATGGTACAAATACTGACTCCTTAAATCTACTCTTTATTTTAAAATAAAAGCAGAATTTTTTCAGGACAAGCCAAGCATATCCTAATTATAACAGCTACCATTTAGTAAACACTTACTATATGCCAGGCTTTAATATACTGAGTATATTATATATATGGTCTCCTTTAATTATCACCAATCCTATGAGGTATAGGTATTATTAATGATCCCCATTTGCAGACAAAAAATGAGGGACACAGAAGTTAAGTTGCCCAGGGTGACACAGCTAATAAGAGGCAGAGCCAGTAATTGAGGGATATCTGACCACCTGACCCTAAACTCCTGCACTTAACTGTTAATTCACTATTCTTAAGAATATTGTTTTTGGGCCAGACAAGGTGGCTCACTCCTGTAATCCTAGCACTTTGGGAAGCCAAGGTGGGTAGATCACAAGGTCAGGAGATTGAGATCATCCTGGCTAACATGGTGAAACGCTGTCTCTACTAAAAATACAAAAAATTAGTCATGGTGGCATGTGCCTGTAGTCCCAGCTATTCGAGAGGCTGAGGCAGGAGAAGAGTTTAAACCAGGAGGCAGAGGTTGCAGTGAGCCTAGATTGCACCACTGCACTCCAGCCTGGGCAACAAAGGGAGACTCCATCTCACATAAAATATATATATATATATAGTTTTCTTTTAGAAGTCTGTTTATCAAGTATGACAAGTTTTCTCCAAAAACAGATAACCCATGAAACTGCTGAGAAGCTTCTAAACCATTCTTTCTTCTTTTCAATTTAATGTGTATTTATGAGATCATGGAATGGGATTTTACCTCTTTCAACAGCTTCTAGGGCAATTCAAGCAAATTCCCTGGAAGTCTACTTGGTTTGTGTCAGGCATGCATTTTCTGGTCCCTTGTGTCCACTGGGCTTGTGGAGTAGGCAGCCATCTGCCCTGTGGGAGCTGCACTGGCAAGGCCAGAGGAGAACAGTGGCACAGGCATTCAGAAGAGCCCGGCTTCCGACATCAGGTTGCCTGAGGTCAGGCTGAGCACCACCACTCTCTGGCTCTTATAAAATTACTCATCCCTTCCAACCTGCAGCTTACCCCTCTGCAAAATCAGAGCTGCCCTTGCAGGACTGTTGGGATGAGTCTGTGATAGGGAAAGTGTCCAGCCCAACCGATCTTGTCCTAAGTGCACTCTATCCATTGGGAGCTGTTATTTTAGAGGTAGGACTTTGTGTTGTGGCTGCATCTTGCTTCAGCAGAGAGAACCATTTTGCTCTTGACACCGATTCTCCTTTCTCAGCTGTAAGAAGGCCACAGCCCCATTGATTTTGAATTCAAAAATGGAAAATGAGACCACTCCAATTCACAGGACACTTTCCCAAACTACTCCAGCCCAGTCTGAGCCCTCCCTTCTCTGAATTCCTACGGTTCTTTTGACCAAATCTCAGATTAGCACTAAAAGTTTATTAATTCAGTGAATAAGAAGCTTACACATATTTCCAGAGCCAAAAATAATAATAAAATCTATGCAAACAAATAAAAGGTTTTAGAGGAACAAAGTAATCACAACAGTGTTTTGCTGCTAAGTACAGTACCTGGCCCATTCACACTTCCCAGTCATTTCCAGAACTGACATAGAGCACAATAGGAACCAAGATCAGTGGTTCCCATCTCTGGTTGCTCATCAGAACCACAAGGCCAGAGCAGGGAGAGTATTTTGAAAATATATATTCTTCGGCCCCAAGCCTGCCATACTCATTCAGTTTCTTGCTCGTGTGAGGACTTGTCATTTTGTAAAGTACATTTAATTTTCTTTCGTTTTTGTAATTTGCTAAACTGTGTTTTGTAATAGTCCTTTCTGGAGAGGAGTCTCCTTTGCTTCCAATAGTTTTCTCAGAGAATGACAGAAAGTTTATGTAAATACCATTTTGTCACAATTAGCCTGGGTGACAATATTAGAAAAGGGAAGAGCTGGCAGAGACATGCTGTGGGGTTTTGGGGATGACACTGTGGAAAGTTTACCCTCACCAACATTTCATGTGGGTATATTTGAAAGTGTAGATTGATGATTTCTGAAGGGAACTGAATGAGCTTGTAACACAATGACCGTGAATACCGTTGCAAGTGAATTAACATAAATATACTAACAAAAAGTGAGTAGAACTTTAGAACTGTACATCTCAGGTAGTGAAAGTGAGGGTAACCTAGGAGAAGGAGGTGCAATAATTGTATTGAACAGTGTGCTGCATCTTGCAGATAGGTAGAGATGTGGCAGGTCACACAGAGGAAGCGAAGTCCCTGGACTGTTTGTTTGGGGCTTATGTAGTTCCCCTTTGCCAAAATGGAACAAGCAATATACTTTTTTAAGGGTGCACAGAGACTTCATTGAAAAGGCAAATGTTTCCCTAAACAGAATGACTTGTTTGCTTTACCAAGAAACAATTTCTTGCAGGAAAAGTATGTTTTGTTGTTATCAGCTACTACTGGGAATTCTGCTACAGACAGGCCCATGTTTACTACTGATCTTCGTTGGACAGTTCTTTCAAAATAGAATCCTTTCCATTAAGTTCACATGGTATTCTGGGAAAAGGCTCTGTGATTAAGCAAAGAGACTGTGAAGGAGCTTAGGCAGAAATGGGGTTTGGCTTTGTTTTAATCCCAAATGTTTAACTATAAAAAATATGCACTGAGGCTTAAGACAGTGAGCCCTCAGCAGTTTACTTTGTTGAGATCTCAGCTCAGATGTTGCCCAAAAGAAGTTGCCCTAGCCACAGAATCCAAATTACACCCACACACCCTCTCCACCCAGGTACCTGCTTTTATACTGCCTTGATTTTAGTTGAGTTTATAGCTCCTAATACCATCTAAAATTATCTTCTTTGGTTATGAGTTTATTTTCTGCTTTACACACACATAAACAGTGTTTCCTAAATTTTTTCTATTACATTAATGATTAAAATATTATCAGAAAAAATATTTGGGGCATGTACTTCCAATATGTTTGTTTTTATTTACTTATTTATAAAGTACATACCTGCCTTAGTAATTGCTATATTACACACATTAGAAAACATAAAAATACAAATCTTAAAGAATCAGATATTTAAAATGCCAATAGCAGCTTTGATATTTTTCTCCTCCACCAGCCTGTATTCTCCCCCACCCTATCTTGAAGCTTACTGAACTTGAATGTAAGCTGCCTGAGAGCAGAGGCCTTGCTTGGCTTGCTACCTACTGTGTTTCCAGTGCCTACAACTGTGCCTGGCATGTAATAGGTGCTAAGTAAATATTTGTTTATTAAATATTGATTGTTGAGTAGTAAACAAGGCTAACACGCATACTTTTCCAAGTATGGAAAACCTAACTAAGGTTTTACAAGAAAAAAAAAAAAAAAACCCTTGTTTTCTGGGGTCAGAATGCCTTCCTAATGCAATATTGCTGAATAAGGATTTACTGTAATGATTCAAATCCTTCACCAAAGAGGTAATTACAGCTTCCTTGTTAAGAGCAGAGCTCAAGCAGGCAGACAGGTGGTTTCTAGTTTCTCTTATAACAGATGGCACAAATGGACCAGCTTCTGAAGCTTTTTAAGGAAATCTTGCTCATAAACAGTTTTAAATATTTTTCTTTTATATCTTCCAACACATGCTTCTTAAAGTGAAAATGCTTCAGTAGATTGCAGGCAAGGGCACATATTATGAATAGTGCTGCAAGGAGCAGGGTGCTTGCAGTTTGCCTGAGCAGCAGGTACAGCATGTCAGGAACATAAGAGGGAGACTTTGTGTGCCAGGGTGGCTAGATATATGTTGAATTTTCCAGGTGCTTATGGAAAAAACAAAGCTGTCAACCAAGAATTTTATAATCAGCAAAACTGTTATTCTAAAATGAAAGTGAAATAAGGACATTCCCAGACAATTTCTGAAAGAAAACAGAAGAAAATGTTTAGGTTAGACAAATATTTCTTAGGTTTAACACCAAAAGCACAATTCATGAAAGAAAAAAATTAACAAATTGGACTTCATCAAAATTAAAAATGTTTGCCTTTCAAAAGACACCACTGAAAAAAATGAGAAGACAAGCCACACACTGGGAAAATATATTTGCAAATATTATCACTAATAAAGAACTTGTAACTGAAATATGTGCAGAAATCTCTCTATTCAATAAGAACATGATGTCCATAGGATGAAATAGAATTCAGTAATAAACATGAATTGACTACTTATACATGCCAGACAATGGGTGAACTTCAAAAACATTAGGCTAAATGAAATAATTCAGACACAGAAGACCATACAATATTCGATTCCACTTTTGTGAAATATCCAGAAAAGGCAGATCTCTAGAGTTAAAGTGTAGATCGGTGGTTGCCTGTGGCTGAGAATGGGAGCAGGGCTTAACTGCAAATGGCAGGAAGGACCTTTTTGGGGTGATGGTGACATTATAAAACTGAATATTGTTGATGCTTGCACAGCTCTATTAATGTTCTAAAAGTTGTGCATTTAAGACTGATAAATTTCATGGTATATAAATTGTACCTCAATAAAGCTGTTTTATACTGTCCCAGGAGGACAGAGCATTCCTTAAATGTTGATAACTGTTGTTGTTTTTATTATTCTATAGGTAGTATAGACAAATAATATCAAAATTTAAAAAGAGAAACATTAAATGACTGTGCACACCTTGCTTGAGTGGACAAATATGTTTTTCATTAATTGAATTAGCTTCTTCCAAATAATTAAATAGATCTTGGGAAAATATATGCCACACAGGATTAGTGGCCAAGAACAGAAATTTCCAAAATGTGAATGATGTGGCACTGGGACAGCTGAAATAGCTTTAAATGGTGCTTGGATGAACTTTTTTCTGTATATTAATAATAATGAGATATTATTTACAATGGACTAAAGTAGACATTTGTTAAGGAGATCAATCTAAAGAAAATATTATCTATTAAAATTACATGTGATACACAGATGTGGCAAACATCATGAAGCTGGGGCACACGTGACTGAGGTTGGGCAACACCACCCAGTAGCTCGGAGCAAGAACAATGGCAGTGAGTGGCCGAGAATGAATACTGAAATACAGGCATTCATCCAAGTGTATGCCCAACGTGCCTGTCTCCCTCCCCACCAGAAACGAAATGTCTGAATCTCCCTTTCCGTTGTATTTGTCAGACCTAACCGTCTTAGGCAAGCAGTCAAGTGGCCGTATGTGGAGCTGTTGTGACAATACCAGAATGAGAGCTCTCCAGTTTATAACGTCAGATAATTCTGACTCAAAAATGTCTGCCTTCCCTGTCTGCCAGCAGTCTTACCCTTGGTTTCTGGTAGATCCATATTTCCTTTCTTTTAACTATTTACTTGATCCTGTGGAATCTTTTTTAACAATACAGTCTTTAGATATTGTCAGTTCCAAAGAGACTTACTAAGCATTGACAGTGTGCAAGCGATGAAAGAGGGATAAGATAACTGAAATTCAGTGTAGCATCAAGACCAGAAGAAAAACACAGCCCTTGAAGATTCCAAGGAGAAAGATCTAACTCACTGGAGAAAGATCAAACTCATTGTGGTATCAAAGAAGCCTGAGGAAGGAGGTCGCATTTGAAATGGGCTTTGAATGGTGGATGAGCAGTGGTTTGGGAAATGGGAAAGGCATTCCAGATGGGAACAGCAGCACCATCAGAAACATGGAGATGCAAAAGCGTAAAGCATGCTCGTGGCACAAGTAAAGCCATTTGACTAGAACAGGGGTAGGCAAACCAAAGCCCACAGGCCACATCCAGCCAGGTGCCTGTTTGTGTGTTCTATGACTTGTGAGAAAAGAACGTTTTTCATTGTTACATGTTAAATGGTTATATAAGGACCTAAATAATATTCTAAGTTTTGGCCTGCAGTGTGTAAACTATTTACTTTATGGCCCCTTAAGAAAAAGTTTGCCAACCTGAGAGCCCCGGGGACTTTGAAGGCAAGTAATGCATACTGAGAGGGGAGTTGAGATTCTATTGTGAAAGGCCTTGAAATGAGGGAACCCAGCTAGTTTAAGGGAAAAAAATGGAAGTCATAAGCTGACATTTTGGGAAGTCTCACAGTGGATCTAACCCTCCAGCACATTTGGATTTAGGAGCCCAAATTATTATTTTGCTTGGCTCTTCTTCCCTCTTTCTTTTCATTTTAACTTCATTTGCAGACAGATGTTGGCCATGTAATATCAAAAAAGGTCTCTGGTCACCCTAAGCCAATACATTTCATTGTTGGATCCAGAAAGAAGAGCATTCCTATGCAGTAGGCTCTCCTCATCTATGGTTTTGCCTTCTTTGGTTTCAGTTACCTATGGTCAACAACTGTCTGAAAACATTAAATGACAAGTTATAAAAAGAAATAATAAGATTTAAATTGCATGGCATTCCAAGTAGCATGATGAAGTCTTGCTCCCCAGGACAGGAATCATCCCTCTGCCCAACACACCCCCACCATAGACTCTAGCCACCCTTTAGTCATTTTAGTAGCCACCTCAATTATCAGATTGACTCCAGGTCTTACAGTGCTTATTTTCTTTTTCTTTTCTTTTTTCTGTGACAGTCTCACTCTGTCACCCAGGCTGGAGTGCAGTGGCACAATCTTGGCTCACTGCAACCTCTGCCTGCTGGGTTCAAGCGATTCTCCTGCTTGAGTAGCTGGGATTCAACCTCCTGAGTAGCTAGGATCACAGATGTGTACCACCACACTCGGCTAATTTTTATATTTTTAGTAAAGATGGAGTTTCACCATGTTGGCCAGGCTGGTCTCAAACTCCTGACCTCCAGTGATCCACCCACCTTGGCCTCTCAAAGTGCTAGGATTACAGGCGTGAGCTACCTCACCCGACCTACAGCACTTATTTTCAAGTAACCCTTACTTGACTTAACAGTGGCCCCAAAGCCCAAGAGTGGTAATTCTGGCAACTTGCATATGCTAAAGAGTAGCCCATAAAGTGCTTCCTGTAAATGAAAAGATGAAAGTTATCAACTTAAGGAAGGGAAAAAAAATGCTGCTAAGATTTATGGTACATTTAGATATTTTCAGAGACTACATTCACATAATTTTCATTACATGGTTATAATTGTTTTATTATTGTAGTTGTTCATCTTTTTTTGTGCCTAAATTTATAAATGAAACTTTACCATATATATATATGTATAAAAAACATGGTGTACACATAGCTTGGTACTATCCACAGTTCCAGACATCCACTGGGCATCTTGAAACATAACCACTGAAGATAAGGAAGGACTGCTGTATTATACTCCATAGATGAACAAGGGTTAGTTGTCCACATTGACCACTGTGGCCAGAGGAAAGAAGTACTCAGACCAGCCTGAATCACATGCCTGCCCCTGCAGTGAAATCAGTGGGACACTGGACCCACCTGGGTCACTTAAGATGGAAAAGAACTTCTCCAAATGAACCAGAAGAAGGGGAATGCAAAAATTCTAGAATAAACTGTAACTACATATTCCAGTGTGCCAGAGTAAGGAATTTATTCTACATTCATTAAGTAACAAGGAGTTTATGAGCAAGAAAATGCTCTTCATTTAACATTCAACAAATATGTATTAAGCTATGTCTTTAGCAGGTATATGTACTTACAGTGTACAGTAGCATGGACTGGAATGGTAGAAGGTAAAGAAAACAGACTAGAGAGTCTTATAATAGTCTAGGCGAGAAGGCCTTTATCCTATGAGCAATGGGGAAGCATTGAAGTGTTTTAAGCAGAGAAATGATATATTTGAATTTTGAATTGATCACCGAGAATAGTTCTCAAGTTAAGCATTTATGTATAAAATCTTTCTGCACTATAAATTTGCCTAGTAACTTATAGATTATCCAGAGTAAATTTGGATCCACCTCAGATTTGAAAAAAAAATAGAAATTATAATTTTGCAAGATCAGAATTGTGTTTTGCCATGTCTGTTTTTCATGGACTTCTCCTGGATATTTGGTTTTGAAGTACAAGAACTGGAAGAGAATATAAAAATGATTTTCCTTTATTTTGTTTTTATTCACAGATGGTAAAACTCTCTTTTTCCAGTGGAAAGGGTGACTTTGCTGGAAAATCGTTTAAAGTTTTTTCCAGTCGAGTCAATAAGCTTCTCAGAACCAAATGAACAAGGGGTGAAAATCACCATGAAGCCTAGTAAGATCACATTCCTCCAAGGCAGGCTTCACCAGCCATTGTGGAGGGCCAGTGTGACACAGGGAGAATGGGAGGTTTGTGAATGGTCACACTGAAGGAGCAGGGCTGGGCATGGAAGATATAAATGGAGTAAAGAAGCTTGAGTAGATTAAAATCAGATCAGAGACAATTTTCCACATGTTTAGACTACTAAATAAGCACCAGAATTAGAGGGAAGTCTGCTATTCGCTTGGAGGGAAAGAGACTCAGAGACTTTCAGCCTCTTCATCAAAGCTCAT
Source organism: Plecturocebus donacophilus (assembly GCA_004027715.1). NCBI lineage: Eukaryota > Metazoa > Chordata > Mammalia > Primates > Pitheciidae > Plecturocebus > Plecturocebus donacophilus. Next base: position 195 of record PVKP010004988.1, on the reverse strand, counting down.
CTCTCCTTATCTCTCTGCCTCATCTGCCTTTCATAGCATCCGGACCAAGGTTTGTGCATTTGCTAGAGTTTAACTTTAATCATCCTGGACATTGTCCTTAGCAGAAGTGCTGCCTCTATTGCTGAAAAGTCCTGACATAGTGAAATATTGTAGGTTTCTTACTCAAGGAATCTCCTCTCCCCAGGGTTACTGGTA